>BQNB010002513.1:4510-124050 GCA_026074375.1 Tanacetum coccineum
TGGTGCAAATTGATTTTCATGATTTCAACACATGTAGAGGAACAAAAAACAAGATAAAAAATGAAATGCATCTAATATACTTATATGCATCTAATTAAAAGCTAGAAAACACATTATGATGTGTTATAATGCATGTAAGATTATAGAGATGCATCAAACACATCCTCTTGTTTGCTAGAAACGATATTCGGACCCCTCTTTCTTTTCTTGTTCGACCTGTCTCAACCAACACCCCACAAGTTTGGTTTTTGCACTAACAAGTCCCTCACTTGTTTATAACGTCTAACATTATAATCAAAGACCGTTTAATATTTCATGAAGTATGTTAATATAATTAATATACAATAAATATATTTATTACATTAATAAACGTACCCTCTGTGTAAACGCGTGTGCCCCCATAATTTCTCGAAAACATATTATTTGATATGTACATATCCCAACACATATGATTTGTAATGAAATTGTGCATTTTGGTTTTTCGCCATGGTAAAGACTTTGTTATGCCAATTGACATTTTTATATACACTAAAATCTGAGTGATTAAAAAATTAGGATATCTTGAAAAGTTAGTGAAGGATTCCTTCCTCTTTCTCTCTTTTCTCTCTTTTCAAACAGATTTTCCCGCCAAATATCGCCATTAAAAAACCTTCATTTTTCTCATTCATGTCTCATTTTCTACCCAATTTTCTAATCCATTTAGATTAGTAGATTCAGTTTTTGATTCCGCATCTTTTAAGCTTAATTTTGTTCAAATTACTTGCCTATTTCAAAACCTCCAATCTGTAATTTTGGCGCCAATTTTTGATTTTCAAATTTTGGCTCTGTTTTGCACAATTACTATTCTATTGATTCATGGATTAGATCATAGTTTTGTTGATCATACTTGTAGTGTACAATCATTATGTCTACTAATAGGTAGCGTGAAAAACTTCAAATTAGGTTTCCAAGCAAGCTTGCTGACTCTGATTATGGTACAAAAACATCAAAAAACAAGAAAAAACAAAAAACAAGGGTTTGAGTGATGATTTTGGGGGTTCTGAGGGGATGAAGGAGTGTGACGTTGAAGCTGGGAATGAGTTTGTGAACCAGGAGTGTAGTGTAGTAGAAGGAGATGATGGTATGCAGAAAGGAATTTAGGGGGTGTGTGGTTAAAAATGGTATGGTAATTGATGAAGTGATGAGTCAAGAGCCTATTGAGAATTGTAATGTGAACACTGAGGGAAAAGTAGATGAGAGCCAAGTTGAGGTGAATTCTGAGCCAGCAAGCAGTGATTTGCCTAAGGTTTCTACGGAGAGTGATGAAGCTGTTATGAATGATATGGACATAGGTAAGGAGAAGCATGAGAATAGTAATGGAAATAGCTCACATAAGGCAGCTGGAAATGAAGGTATAAAAATCTCTTATGCTAATATTGCTAGTAACTTGGATAATAAACTGAATCTTATCCCTACTGAGATCAATGAGGATGGGGTTGAAGTGGTAATTTTTGATGAAGAAATTATGAGTGGGGGAAGTAAAAAGTAGGAATTAACTGTTTGTGGATATTTTGTGGGTTGAAAAATGTCCTATCAAGAGTTAAGATACAATTTGTTTAGAATGTGGGGTAAATTTGGACTTAAAAGCATTTTACCACATGGCAATGGTGTTTTCCTATTCAAATTTAAAAGCACTGATGGTTTACAATCTGTCATTGATATGGGGCCATGGATTGTTAATGGTAAACCCATGTTTGTGCAAAAATGGGATCCTTCTGTGTCCTTAGAAAACCTGAACCAAATAAACTCACACTATGGGTGAGGCTAAGGAACCTTCCTCTTGAAGCATGGATTACAAAAGGCATCAGTGATGTGGCTAGCAGGCTTGGTAACCCTTTGATTATGGATCAAACTACTGCTAACATGTGTAAAACAGGTTATGGTAGAGTTGGATTTGCTAGGGTCCTAATTGATGTGGAGGCTATTAAAGGATTACCTGAGAAAATTAAGATTGTGTATAAAAATAGAGATGGGTTGATAACTAGAAAGAAGAGCGTAGATGTCAACTATGATTGGTCTCCTCCTGTTTGCTCCTTTTGTAAGGTGTTTGGGCATTGTGAGAAAAATTGTGTGTGTAGGCCCAAATCAGTGGATGAATTCATGGAAATGGAGAGAGAAGAGTTGAGAAACAAACAAGATGGTACTGAGTTTGAGCAAGTAAGGTATAAGAAAAAAGGTGATAAGAAATTGAACCAAGGTAATGGCAAAAAAGATGGTAATGTAGGTGTTAAATGTAGTAAGGTGTAATATAAGCTAGTGGAAAAGGAGGATCCTAAGGAGCAGATGGTTGACAAAGGAAGCCCTAAAACTGGTTGGAAAGTGCAAAATGACATTATAGATAGTATAAGGAAAAGTGCTAATAAGTATTCTGTACTGCAAGATAATGATGAAGGAATTAGGGACAATGTGGAAGATAAGAAAGATGAAGATAGTGATGTATATGAAGAAGAATGTGGGTCTGTAGTTAAGATGGCCCAGAATGAAATTCATTGCAGCTATGCTAATGTTTTGAATGGATCTGTTGATAAGGGAAAAGGGATCAACCAATCACTGTTTTAATGGATCTGAAAATTGCAGCATGGAATATCAAGGGATTAGGTGAAGCCAAAAAAACAAAATGCAGTAAAGAATTTGATTATGAATGAAGGTCTTAGTATGTGTGCAGTTTTAGAAACAAGATTGAAAGGAGAAAAAGTCAAGAGAATTGAGGATAAAGTGTTTGGTAGATGGGACTAGGTTGACAATGCATAATTTTACAAAAGGGGATGTAGAATTTTGATTGGATGAAATAATGCAATGTAAAGTGTGGTGTTGTTTATGCTACTGATCAGGCTGTTTTGTGTATGTTAGACATACTAAGTACAAAGGAGAAAATGTACTGCTATTTTGTTCATGCTGAGAATGATGGCAGACTGAGAAGAAGATTATGGAATGATTTGAGTATGTTCAAGGACATTAGTAACAACATGCCAATGGTCATCATGGGAGATTTAAATGTAAGCCTTCATTTGGATGACCATTCTGAAGGCATTTCTAGTTTGACCTAAGACATGGAAGAGTTTCAGGACTGCATAAATGCTTTGAAATTTGAAGATGTATGCAGCACTGGGATGCATTTTACCTGGATAAAAAGTCTTCTAAATCCTAATTCCAGTATTCTTAAGAAGATTGATAGGGTTATGGGTAGTGAGGATTTCATTGATGTTCACTCAAATGCTCATGTTGTGTTCTTACCTTATGGGATATCAGACCATAGTCCTGCTGTGCTGACATTCCCCCAACATATCAGGTCTAAACCAAAATCTTTTAGATTTGCAAATTACATTACTGATAAAGAAGAATTTAACCAGTTAATGCTGGAGAAATGGAATATCAATGTTGATGGCTTTAATACGTTTAAACTTGTCAAAAAACTTAAAGCCATTAAACCTGTTTTAAACAAGTTGAATTGGCAAAATGGTAACCTGTTTGAGAAGTTTAAGGAGCTGAAAAAGAAGTTGGATATAGCCCAAGCTAAAATTGATAAGGATCCTCATAATATTCATCTGAGAGAGAATGGTGTGGAGCTACTAAAAGAATACACTATTGCTCTTGAAGATGAGGAAAAACTATTATTTCAAAAAGCTAAAGTGGAATGGCTTAATGAAGGGGATAGAAATTCTGCTTTTAACCATAAAGTCTTGAAGGGTAGAGTAAATAGAAGCAGAGTTGAAGAGATTTGTGGAGAAGATAACATAAGGTACTCTGGGGATCAAGTCCCTAGTTTGTCAATCATTTTCAGAAATTTATGGGAGTCCCAAAGGATAAGGAGTGTTTGGATTTGGATCCTAGTATTTTCCTGAATAAAGTTAAAAGTAATGAAGCTTGTAGAATGATTGAGGATATTACTGATGGTGAAATTAAGGCTGCTATGTTTAGTATGAATGACAATAAATCTCCTGAGCCAGATGGTTTTACAGCTAAATTTTTTAAGAAGGCTTAGCACATTGTAGGATTTGGTGTCTGCAATGCAGTCAAGGAGTTTTTTGTTAAGGGGAAGCTTCTTGGTAAAATGAATGCTACAATAATCACTTTGGTCCCTAAAATGAGTACCCCAAATAAAGTGTCTAATTTCAGACCTATTTCCTGTTGAAATGTTGTCTACAAATGCATCAGCAAGATTATTACTAACAGGATCAAGGAAGTTTTGGATGGTATTGTGCATAAGAACCAAAGTGCTTTCATCCCTGATAGACAAATATCAGATAATATCCTTCTTTCTCAGGAACTTCTTAAAGTATATGACTGCAAGAGAGGGCCAAAAAGATGTTCTATAAAGATTGACATACAAAAAGCTTATGATACTGTAGACTGGAAGTTTCTTGAAACCACTTTAAGGCTATTTGGTTTTCACTCAAAAATGGTGGACTGGATAATGGCTTGTGTATCTACTCCCTCATATACAATCTGTATTAATGGAGAAAGGCATGGATTCTTTAAAGGAGGAAGGGGATTGAGACAAGGTGACCCAATGTCTCCATACTTGTTCACTCGTGTTATGGAAGTCTTTAGTTTAACTCTTCATAAAAAGATCAGTGAGGAGCCTAATTTCAAATATCACTTTGGGTGCAAAAGCCTTAAAATTACCCATCTCTCTTTTGCTGATGATCTTTTGGTATTTAGTCCTAGAGATGTAAAGTCTATAAAAGTTATCAAAAGTGCCCTTGAATCATTCAGTGAAGTGTCTGGGTTATATCCTAATTTGGGAAAAAGCACTATTTTTTACGGTAGTATGAAGAGCAGAGAAATTGAAGAAATCCTGCAAATTTTGCCTTTTAAAAGATGGAAATTGCCTGTCAGATATTTGGGGGTCCCCCTTGTTTCAAAAAAGATTGGAGTTAAGGACTGCAAGAGTCTAATTAATAAAGTCAGAACAAAGGTGATGGATTAGAAAAACCATAGTCTTTCTTATGCAGGAAGAGCTCAACTTATTGTTTCTGTCCTGGCTTCTATTCAAGTATATTGGGCATCTGTGTTTAAATTGCCCAGTATGGTGATAAAAGACATTGAGAGACTGTTTAAAGGCTTCTTATGGAACAAAGGAGAGCTAAAAAGAGGGAAAGATAAAGTAACTTGGAATGAGGTGTGTCAACCTAAGCAAAATGGTGGATTAGGGATAAAACCTCTTGAAAGTTGGAATAAAATCCTGCTAGTTAAACATCTATGGAATATTGCTACAAAAAAAGACACCTTATGGGTCCAATGGATCAATATGGTTAAACTGAAAGGTAGAAGTGTTTGGGAAATCGAAAAGCAAAGTACTAATAGCTAGAGTTGGAAATGTCTTCTGGATCTAAGAGAAGAAGTCAGAAGTCATATGCAATTCAATATTGGTAATGGAAGGAAAACCTCTGTTTAGCATGACAAATAGTATAAGGAACCTGCTCTGGACACTATTGTAAGCAGAAGAGAATTATATGTTGCAGGTTTTACAGATGAGGATACTGTGGCTGATTGTATTAGTGAGAATAAATGGAGATGGCCAGAGGAATGGTACAGAAAATACCCTAGTCTTGATCAGTATGCAGTCCCTAGGCTTAATAATAAAACTAGTGACAAGCTGATGTGGGTATCTAATGATGGTTGTAAAAAGAATTTTGCTAGTAATCATGTTTGGAAAGATCTTAAGCAACTTAACAGGAGTGTAAAATGGTGGAAGGTGATATGGTTCTCACAGAATATCCCTAGACATACATTTGTACTTTGGATGACTGTCAAAGGAAAGTTAGTAACTCAAGATAAATTAGCTAAATGGTATCCTGGCAGGATTGATAAATGTCCTCTATGTTTAAAAGTTGAAGATTCTCATAAACATCTGTTTTTTGATTGTGAGTTTTCAAGTGAAGTGTGGGAGAATGTTCAATTCCTGTCAAATATGAAGAATCTGAAAGACTTAGATAGAAGTATTGAATGGATAGCATCTTTACCATGTAAAAACAATATTTGGAGTGTGGTGAGGAGGCTATGCTTAGCTGATATTGTCTACCACTTGTGGCATGAAAGAAATACAAGGATCTTTCAGAAAAAAGAAAGAAGTATAGATGGAATTACTGTGGTTATCAAGGACAGTGTAAAGAGTAGATTGATGACCCTCAGAGTGAAGAATACTAGTGTTGTGAAAAGTGTAGAAGAGAAATGGGGAATTAAACTGATGAAGAAATGAAGTGTTCTTATGATGTGGCTTAAGATAGTTGATGGGCATGTGTGATGGTCCTATGTATATCAAGAGGTTAAGGCTTTATGTGCAGTTGTCAGTTTGTGCTTGCTGCATTAAGGACTGTTTGGAACAAGGAATATAATAGTACTATTGTTACCTACAAAACAGTTAGTATATTTACAGGCCATTACAATAGATGGAACCTAATATCTTGGAGTTGTCCTCGGTTTGAGTTCCTGTTTGATCTAGTTAGATGCATCAGATGGCCTTAGGGGGATCTGAATTCCTAACTTGGATAAAATTTGGTCTTGAGCATAGGATGATGTACCATAAGGAAGGTTTCCAGCATTGTGTATGGTAAATGGTCTGGGTGTGCATTGCATGATGACTAGAATAGAGAGTGGTGAAAGATGACACTTTTTGGTCTAGTCAATGCAATTGCAAAAGGAGGTAAGGTTGGCTTGAGAGAGGGTGTGTGTTTCCATGCTTGTGATGCCTAAATCTCTTCCTTGTTGATTCTGTTTAGTGAGGTTGGGCTGCTTTTTAGAATTAGCTAGGATGGGGTTTAGGAAATATAGCAATGCTATGGAAGAGCCCCTATTCTCATTGTGAATGGGGCTATGCCTTTCATGATGATGCCCTTAGTTTGTGCAGCCTTTTCTATTGTGGGTGTTGGGTGAATGGTTAAGGTTTGCCTTGCTAAGGGAAATGTAATCATGAAGGCATGGTACTTTGGTGAAATCTAGGTGAACTTGTGAATGTTTCAAGCTATCTCTGGTAGTTGGCTTTATCAGAGTTATGTTGTGTTATGTCCGAGAAAGGATTGCATCTTTAGACCGAAGTTTAGTCTTGTTTGAGAATGTCTTGTATGATAGTTTTTGTTTTCTGAGAAGTGTATTTCTGATTGTTGATGGATTAGGCATGTCTATTTCCATCTATATGTTGTAATTTTGCATAATTAATAAAGTTCACCTTTTCACCACAAAAAAAAATCTGAGTGATTGGTATCTACAAAGGAACTTTACCCGTATGGGGTGGTAATAAAGTAATGATACATATAAAAAGTGGTTTTAAAAGTTGAGTATACACGATAGGAAAAAAAGTTGACTATACACAAAAGAATAAAGTAGAGTTGGACAAATTTACAAATGATTATCCCTTATTAATATCCTAATGCAAATCATCAAATCGAGTCGAGCCGACCTTTTGGGTGTCCGTTTACTTAGATCTTGATTTTTAGACCGAGTCAAGTAATCAAGTATTGAGCTTGACAGTGTTCATGATGCAGACCCAAGTATTGAGGAACATGCCAATTTTTTTTAGAAGCTGAAGATCGTGTGAAGAAGAGTGTTTCACTAAAATTAGCATAATTTGAGTTGCGTGGCTTCGTTTCAGGCCCATGACCAGGCATATCAAAGCTTGCGACGAGGAGAATGTCCTGGTAAATGCCTACAACAGTTTATAGAACTTCCGGGCCGCAAAATACCCTATTTTATGAGTTATTGGGCTTTTTATGTTTTTTTCCCATTTTTATTGGACTTTGTTTTTGGGCTAGAGTCCGACCCGCTTGTCTTTTAGTCCCGTTTCGAGTTTCTTAACTATTTAATAACCCTATTGTGATGTTTGTTTAATCAGTTATTATGAAAAGTCCAATTTTGGAAAGTTTTCTGATAATTAGTATTCTTTGAATCAATGATAGTTAGAAAGATTGCTCCTGGCATTCGTGTGAATCAATGGTTCAATTTGTGTGCTTTTCGTATTTATCCTACATCATTTCACTATGGTAATTAAGAAAACACTAAGGGCTTTAATGTAACATACATACATGTTTGGGGATTTCACAAACATACATGTTCCCCCTATTTTTCACAAACATAAACCTTAAATATTCTTGCGACCAAATTCTAGTATCCAAACATTCAATCCCAGGTAAAAAAAACATCGAGTAAACTGCAAAATACATCCATGTGGTTTCAACTTTCTCACACAATACATCCATGTTAGAAAGTTTTGACAGTCTACATCCTTCGTTAGGCAAACGTTTGACATAATACATCCATGAGGACGAACGATGCAGATATTTTTCAGTTATCTTTTCACGAAGGAGGTACTGTGTAAAAAAATCACAGGGATGTATTTTGCAAATATTTTATTTTTTATTTTTATTTTTTAATTTTCTTAAAATTTTATTAATATTATTATTTTTTCGTTTTTTTTATTTTTTTATTTTTTTTTATTTTTTTTAATTATTATTAATATTATTATTATTATGATTATTATTATTATTATCGGCCTTTTTTTATATTATTAATAAAAAAAATTTGTTTTTTTATCTGTTTGGTACGTTTTTTTTGTTTTTGTCCGTTTTTCTCCGACGTTATTATACGTTTTCGTACGTTTTCATACGGTTTCATCCTCTTTTATCATTTAAAATATGTTTTGGGTAAATTTTTATACGATTATGTACATGTTGTATACGGTCGGTATGTTTTTTTATTCGTTTTTATACCGTTTTTTCTCTGATTTGTTCGTCTTTTGTACGTTTTATCCTTTAATTATTATTAGTTTTTATCCGTTTATTTTTACATTTTTTATACTATTTGTACACAGTTTTTTCGTTTCGTATGTTTAATATGTTTTCTATACTTTTTGGATACTGTACATTTTCATCCTTATTTATTATCAGTTTTTATCTTTTTTTTACGTTTTCATCCGTAGAAAAACGTAGAAAAACGAAATGTATCAAAAAGTATAAAAACATATTAAAAGCGAAAAAACAGTGTACAAAAAGTAAAAAAAAAGTTAATGAAAACGGAAAAAAAACGATAAAAACTATAATCAATAAGGAATGAAAACTACAAATCGGACCAATAAATAATAAAGGTACAAAAACGGATAAAAAACTTATAAAAACGTACCAAAACGTACAAACATGTACAAAATCGTATAAAAATTTACCAAACCATATTTAAACTGATAAAAGCGGATGAAACCGTATGAAAACGTATAATAACGTCGGAAAAAAACGGACAAAAACGAAAAAAAACGTACCAAACAGATAAAAAAAACAAAAAAATTATTAATAATATAAAAACGGCCGATAATAATAATAATCATAATAATAATATTATTAATAATAATTAAAAAAATTTTAAAAAATAAAAATAAATAATAAAAAAAAAACAAAAAAAAAATAAAAAAAATAAAAAAAATTAAAATAAAAAATAAAATATTTGCAAAATACATCCCTGTGGTTTTTTTACACAATACATCCCTCGTGAGAAGATAACGAAAAAATATTTGCATCGTTCGTCCTCATGGATGTATTATGTCAAACGTTTGCCTAACGAAGGATGTAGACTGCCAAAACTTTTTAACATGGATGTATTGTGTGAGAAAGTTGAAACCACAAAGATGTATTTTGCAGTTTACTCAAAAACATCTTTACATAGTATTTTTTGTTTCTGTTTCGTACTTGTATTATGTCATTTGTTACTCTGCAATGCATCTTTTGGTACAAAAAATTTGGTTTCTTTCAGTTTAGAAGCTTTAAATGTTCAGATTCTACTTGATTCCAGTTTAGCATTAAAAAGAATGTATAAATTTTGGCCACCGTTTTGGGTTTTTTTTTTTTTTCCGAGTTAGTGGGATATTTTTGGTAGTGTGTTATAGAATGTTATATGGTACAAGCTAAGCTGATGTGGCGACGCCTATAACAGTTATAGGGTTTTACTACACCTAGCGCTCTTAAAGTAATATAGAGTGTGCAATTATGTGGTAAGAATCGTTAGACGGTACTTGAGCGGTAGGCTACACAACAATGACAATAACAATATCCAATGCCGCTGGAGCGTGGTATGAGACAAGTAGAATATAGACAGGTGATACCCCCTATTAATCAGTCTAGGCGGGGAACACAAGGATTGGAATTTTTGTACATAAAATTTGAAATTATATGTATCACATGTTCGTTGGACCTTAGGAACACTAACACAGTTGCTCAAATACGTTAAACCAAGCAGACCGAGTTTTTATCGAGTTTTGACCAAACCGATTTTTTTGGCCGATTCGGCTCAACTCGTCTCGTTCACCGAATCACCGACCTATTAGCGAGTAATAGACGATTACTCGGTCTTGTAATCTCGATTCTTGAACGAGAATGTCAAAGATTAGATTTTAAATTTTATGGATGGTTTTGCCAAATGGGGAGTTCTAATTTTGGCAAATCGGAGTGTTCAAAGCGTTTAAAATGTGATAGGTTGGGGGCGTAAATCGGGAATTCCTTTGAATAGGCGTCCAGGAATGTCGAGTGGTTCAAGATTTAGGGGTCCAAAACCGGAAACTAGTCTTCAAAGGGTCCACGTAATGTGATTTTTCAATCTTTTAGCTATTTTCAGTGATTTTCTATAAACTGAAAAGTTTCAACATAAGCACAAAATCATATAAGCTATAAGCCGGCTATATAAGACGAAACAAACACCTTAGTATATTAACTGGACTGCTTTTTGAACCATGTAGTAACATTACAAACCAAAGAGTTTGTGAACAAATGAGATTTTTACTGTTAGACCGGAGATATATACAGTTAATAATTGACTTTGTGCTCATGTTGACTTGTATTTGACTTGATAATTGCCTTTTAAGATGCACTCTTTTGGGAATTATGCAGAATCATCTTTTTATCAGTGTGCTCATCTTTTTTGGGAAATAGGAATTCGGATTCTACTATTCTAGAATAGTTCATGATTCAGGGGTCGGAAATGGAGAACTGGTGTTGAATCTTGATGTGTTAAGTTGGAGACATCTTTAGTTAATGACATTTACTTTCTATCCTCATAACCGTTTTCATCCCAATGAAATTTACATTTTTAGCTAACCCGGTTCGTTTGTCCTTTGATTATAGATGGCTTCCTCTATTGTTAAACGCGTTGCATCCAATCTCTTGAGGGTCAGAGAGATGGCCTCATCTTCTCGCTTCTATAACACCAGGTGTTTCCAATATGATAAGCGTGACTCTGAGGATGTCTGCATCCTAAAGTGTGACAGTAAACCTGGGTCTATGGTCCATCTAGCTGTTAATAGTGCATATATTTGATTCCTATTAAAGAATTAGCTCTACAACAAATATGCCATTTGCTCAAATTTATATCCATTCACCACATTTTCCACACTTTTGCGCAAGGAAATTAGTTGTGACCAATCGATCTCTAGACTTTCAAGTGTAGACAAATTATATGTCTGCGTGGTTATACGAAATGAGATATATATGTGCTGTAATAGCGCTTCTTAAATTTCATTGTGTAAGCAAAATGTAATCGTTAACACCTGTTTTATTCTTTCAGCTTCGTTTGATTCTCGTGTCTCACCAATTGGGAATCTGGTTCGTCTTCTAAACCTGATAGATGGTATCGTTGGAGGCAAATTCCTAAGGAAGGAGACTCGTTGGAATGTAGTGGAGGACGACAAAGCCCTCCACCTACTCCGTACCATCCCTGGTCAAAGCAAGGAATCTGAAGCATCTGCTGCACACCTGGAGTATATGTTTGCAATCCACCATAATGATTTGAAGGAATCTGTCCCACACGCGAAGATGAATATGTCCACTCTTTTATCTTTGACGAGAAAAGGCGACTTGGAACCTTCTGGGTATTACTATCAAGTGATGCATGACCTTAAAGAACTCCCCAGATTGGCTGAACCAGCGAGTGGTATCTGTTCAACTTCTGTTTTTTAGATACATATACATAACATGATGCATAGTCATCTTTTATGTCTCGTTTAATGACTCAAACATTGTAGCTTGTTTGTACATCTGAAGTCATGAAAAGATGATTTTATGTCTTGTTTAATGACTCAAAAAAAAAACATTTTAGCTAAAGGTACGCATTCCCTAATGCGGAGCTATTCTTTTATATCCTATACAGGAACTACATATGCTCTCTTTTTCTTATCATGTGTCCAAGAAGCTGGAAAATACACAAGCGATTCGCATCCTCATAGGACTAGAGGGCTGGGATAATGAGGGGCGGAAGACTGACGACCCTTTTCAAGGTTACGCATTTGAGATATTTTTACCAGATTACAATATCCAGGAAGCCAAGGCAAAACGGGTGAGTTATGGAAAATCATTATTCCCAAGAAGAAAGGGGAGTGCATTCAAACAGTTGGAGGGAACTTATATTTATTCAAGAGAAAAAAATATGCAAACCGACCCTCTGGCGCCCCACATAGGATCATGCCTCTGTTGCAACATATTAAGGCAAATCTGCAACACTTTGCAGAAAGCTATTATGATGTTTGTTGACGCCTTAATGATTTTTGAAGTTGTTTCGTTTGCACTTGAACACGTACTTTAAATGACGTTGTTTAGCTGGATGTTTACCTTTTTTGACTTTTGTTGAAGAGGTCGTCTATAATCTACTTAATTTGGCTGTTGATCGGGGAGGGTAACGGTTTTAGCGGGCAATTTGCAACCGCAAAACTGGTGACTATTCATTAGATAAAATTTGTGTGTCACTTTGCCACATCAAATTGCTGATTTCACCTCTTTTACCATGCAAGTAATCTGTTTATCTGAAACGATGCAAAAGAAAACGGGCAATCTTTGTTAGGACTGAAACAGGTCAAACCTTTCTGCTACTTTTTTTTCAAGTTTTCGTGTCAAATATGATAGCAGGAACTAGATTATTTCGTTAAAAATATATTCTTTGATGAAACTGAAGATTTATTTTACGCGTTTGGCCTTATATACATAAAACATAACCGGAATAGACCCTTTCATAAGTAGTTTGATTGAAGCTGCGGCCCCTATAACAAAATGAACCCACCTGAGTAAAGTTGCGACCTGTGTCCTTAAATACCAACCAAGTGCGCAGCATCAGTGATTTAGTAAATTGTCTTCATTTCCTTGTATGGGTTATCTATCTTCAATATTGCTTGTAGTTCCTGCTAAACTTATATGGGGCGTGAAGTCTATAACAGCACTTAATCTTAATGAAAGAATAGCTACCGGTAGTAAATAAGCGGGACATGATGCCATCTTATCTATAAAACATTTGTGCCATGGCCACCACACTATATCTACAAAAGTAGAGGTGCCAAATGGCCGGGTCAAAATGGGTAGCTTTTGTTAGTATAGATCCACAGTGGGTTGTTAACATATGTGAAATTGAGTCCGGGTATGAATATAGTCCAGCTCGTAAAGCTTCCGAGACTTATCGAGCTGGTGTATTCTTACATTTATTCCCTTCACTATATGTATATGCATATTTACATACTATTGATACTAAATATGCAATGCGAATCGAGTCTTGCTCAAAAGTAATATTTACTTTTAAAAGGCGTCGCTAAGGCGTGAGGCGTGGCCTCCACGTTACGAAACGGACCAAGGCGTCGACTCTAGGCGTGGCGAGAGATGAGGCGTGAAAAGGCACGATAAGGCGCGCTAAGGCGTGAGGCATGGCGAGCCTTTTAGATTTAACTCCGATAATTTTTTTTTTCAAAATGAAGAATATTACATGTAAGGATAGTTTCTTAATTTTATTCATATGTATAACCCCTGATGTAAACTCAATATATATGAAATATGATATTTTCATATTTTGGGCCGCCTTAAGCCACGCCTTAAAAAAGCAAAGGCTACGCCATAGCTGCAAAGGCGTGAGGCTTGGTCATGCCGCCACGCCACGCCTCACGCTATTTATAACCTTGATACATATGCATATTAGACTTATTTGATTCAGCATCTGCATTGACCTCTGCGTTGACTTTTCATTTGACTTCATATTTATTGTATTAGAATAGAATCTATTTCCTCGGTAAGATTCTAGCCCATCAGCTGTAACTTGAGTTTTAAAACTTTCAGATGGCTTACCAGACTTCATAGTTTTTTAAGTACTGAAATGTTCCTAATAATACTAAACTCGAAGGGGCATCATGAATAGCCACCACCGAAAAATAAACGGGACCATCTTGGTGAGATGATGCCATCTTACTGATAACACATTTGTGGCACGGCCACCACATTATATCTACAAAAGCAGAAGCGCCAAAATGGGCACGTCAGACGGATTAACCATCGGGACAAAGGTCAAAATAGTGACGATCATCACCTTGAGAAAGTTAAATAATCTTTTGGCTTAATCGTGGAAGTAAAGTTGAATCACACTTTTCACATATTTCTTATAATTTATGGCAATCATTAAAAAAAACTGACACTTTAACAATCTAGTTAAATTAATGTGTTAATGGCAATATGTCATAATTATAAGTTGTTCGTAAAAATTTATGGAAGAGAACAAACCTAACACAATGTCTAAGCAAAAATGCGTTGTCCTGCGGAACAAACCGATATGGCTTCAATCCAGTTCCTCTGGGAATGTAGGTTTGTCGTCCGCTGTCTTATCTATGATCACTTCAACTTTACCAAAAACTTGATTCTAAAATCTACTCTTGTCTTAAATAATGTTGTTAGTGCCCTCAATGTGACACCTTATTCCCATTAAAGAGCATTATTTGGCCGCTTTATGAAACTCGCCTTTGCATCGCTGCAACTAATCAAAATGTTAGTTAAATTAACCTTCAGTTTCTAAAAGCATAATTCTTACCTGGTTTGAGTAGCGGTGGGTTCAAACCCGTGGATTAGTCGGCCAAAAGGTTGGAAACCATGGTTACCCAAAAAAACAACTGCTTAAACATTCCTGCAGGCTCCCAATAGATGCTTTCCATATAGCAAACCAGGAGTTATAGCATTGAAGCAGCATGAATGGGACGGCTGACAGGTGCATTGAACCATATGACTGATGCTTTGAAACAACGGGATGATATTTTAGGACAGAAGAATGAGGCAATGAAATGGTTGACTGAATTATTAAACCGGATGGCTGATGCAGAAAAACGGGCTAAGGCATTGGAAAACACACTGATGCATTGGAACTGCTAGCTGGTGCATTGCGACGCTGGACTGATGCATTAGGCCGGCGAGCTGATGAATATCTGTAGAAGGCTGATGCATTTGGGCAGCGGGCTAAAGTGTTGTGCCAACGGGTTGATGAATATAAGGTAATTAAGTATAATGTTTTTTGAACAAATATACGAGCTTCAAGGGTTTGCATGACACAAGAACACTGAGAGATGTGCTGCAACAGCTACTTGTCACAACACAAACACTAGTTCGATCGAGTTATAACTATATATGTGTTGCATCAAATATTTGTTAAATCTTTAAGGCCTACTTAACATTAAATTAAATTAGGACACTGACAGCCTCCATATTTTCCCAAATAAACTGTTGCACGAGATAGGCGATCCTATGTGGGACGCCAAAGTGTCGGTTCACAAATCTTTCTCTCTAGAAAAAAGATAAAGTTTCTGTAAAAAATCTTATTAAAATTGACAACTTCTTGAATCTCAATTCAAGAAGATCAAAAAACAAATCTTACAATCTGATCTCAATCAACTTCTTTTAATCCAGTCATGGCGCGGATTAGGTAGAGGGCTTTGTCGTCCCACATAGGATCGCCTATCTCGTGCAACAGTGATGGAGCATGCATTCATTCTTTGGCAATGGTGGTGGAGTAAAATATATGTTATTATGTTCAAGCTTGGTGACTAAACGCATATGAAAATCATTAAAAACAAGTGTTGACGACTTACCCATATAACTAATATATCACAAAAGTATCTTATTTCCACACTTTTTTTCTTATAAGCGTGTACAAGCATAAACTTTATCAATTCGTTACACCTAATTTCCTCGCAAAAGAGGAAGCATGAAGAAATTGAGTGTGGACAAATTTAATATTTGTAAACGCTTATATGTCCAAACCCTTCCCCTTATATAATTTTAATTGCGAAAAGTGTGGACAAATTTTTTATTTGGAACTAAAGATACGCACCATTGATTACATCGCTCACAAGAGACCCATGTTTATCATCACACTTCAGGATGCACTCATCCTGAGAGTCATTCTCATCATATTGGAATCCTTTGGTGTTAAAGAACCGAGAAAATGAGCAGGCCAATCTGACCCTTACGAGATTGGAAGAAAAGAGCCTAGCAATCGAGGAAGCCATCTATGATCAAAAGACAAGTCATTATCAGTTCAAATTATCAACGTAACGCGAGCATAAAGTGGGATCTAACAAGTCATTCATTTGATATATTTCCTATGCCTATTTATACGGGGATCGAGATATCATGATTGTGCTGATATAACGTCGACAGACGAACAGTACTAGAATCACAAATAATAAGCTCAACAGAGTGACAAACATAAAATCACATTCGAGATTCAACATTTACCGTTTTTTGGAAAATAACAACCATACAATTTACATAACCTAACTCTGTATAACAACAATCACCTCAAAACACTGAGAAACAAACATAGAACCCCAAAACCCAAATTCAATATTCTAGATTCGAGACTCGCGGGTTGAAAATTGGAAAGTAAGGTTCAAAGCGTCCAAAATGTATAAAGTTGAGATGTACAAGGTCCACTCTTGTAATTCACCTTAACAAGCACGGCAATACTCTATCCGTCTCAAAATTATTGTCTTATACAAAAAACACTAATAACACAAATGGGACCGGTACATTTTTCAACCAATCAAATATTATTTTCACCTGCTAAACTTTTTTTTATTAGTTGACATAAAAAGACGATTATTATTTTGAGACATCCTAATGTAAATGTGGACCTTAATTTTGAGACAAAGAGAGTAACATTTATATACATTGATAAGAAACAAAACCCAAACACTATTACTAGGGTGTTTTATGCGTTTATCAACTTGAGCTTAAATAAACCATAAGAGCAGTGGTTGGTGCAGTAATCAACGCCATAACACCTTTTTGCTATCTAACTTACATCTAACTAAACACACCAAAAAACACTCTCCAAGTAGCTTGCATGTAACTTACACTTTTGAGACCCACCACAAAAACTAATTAAAAAAAAATCAAACAAACATAACCAACGGCTCGTTGATTAACCAACGAAGCATCTAACTTACACCAACTAAGTGACCAAGCGGTGTTGTAACTTCCAACCAACTTGACGCCACATAGGACTAACGGCCACATATGTTATTGCACCTACTGGTCTAAAGGTTTAAAAAAGCCGGAAAACTAACCTTAGACAAACATTTTTACCGGTCAGAAAACCTCAACCCAAACCTGACCCATATAAATAATCGGGTCAGCTATGTCAACCTTAACCTCTTTACACATAACCTAAACCTGACCCATTTAACCCGTATATATACTTGGGTTGCGGGTTAAATAGGTTACACGGGTTGAATAGGTTAAACGGGTTTCAGGTTGACCCATCTAACCTGTTTTATATATAAAAGTTGGCACATTACACAGGTTAAACGGGTCTGCGGGTCGACCCGTTTAACCCATTTAACACATATAATAAAATATAAATAATTTCTAATTTAATAAAAAAATCTTAAACGGGTTGGCGGGTCAACCCGCTTAATTTATTCTCAACTCAAACATAACCTGTTTATTAAATGGGTCAGCATGGGTAGACCCAAACCCGCCAACGAAATCTATCAGACTCAAACACGAATCCTGTTAATTTTGTGTCGGTTTTTCAGTTTCGGGTTTGTGTTCGGGTTAAGAAATTGCCACCCCTAATTGCTCCTAAGTGGTCTAAAGGTTTAAAAAAGCCGGAAAACTAACCTTAGACAAACATTTTTATATCTTTCTTTATGAACTTATTTTACCTGAGGTTAATCTCTGGAAACTAGAATTGAGTGATAAGATCTAGGGTTTTAAGTTATTGTGTGCAGATAAATTTAGGGGAAATATTTTTATGTAGGAGTTAAAATCATGAAGTTTTGTTCCAATTTAGTCACTGCAATTTTATTTTGATTATAAAATGATAATCAAGGTTGAAAAGTGTTCCGTTTTAGTCACTCAAAGTTTCGATAATGTTCTATTATTATGTAATTTTTATGTTTGAGTGACTAAAACGGAACATTTTTCAAACTTGTTATTATTCTATGGTATATATCTCTTTTTACTTGTGCGTTGGTTGTACATTAAGTTGGTTAGGGTTAGTGAAATTCAGGGCGTAGGTAATTTTTTATTAAGATAACATATGAATATCTTAAAGATGATTTTTTTGAACAATTACACAATAATACTTGAATGGTTTTTGTGATTAGTTTAAAGTTTGAGTGACTGAATTGAAACAATTATAAAACTTTGTTATTATTGTGCAATATTTTCCCTTTTATCTACCTACTAGTTATAATACCCCGTGCACGCACGGGGTTTTAACATAAAATTTTGATTACTTATTAATAATTTGTTTGTGAGGTTTGATTTAAATTGCATAGGATTATATCGTACATAGTTATTATCACGTCCTTGTCCTTCTTAGTTTTGATAATAATTTTTTTTAATTCCATTAGACCTTAATCTTTGTAAAATTACTCCCATCTTTTCTAAGTTTTTTTCTTTATGTTTTTGACACTTATACTTTTATGTTTAATTATCTTTTTTTCACTATATATAAAAACGTGGGGTGATTTTTTTTGCCAATTTTGAAAATATTTTGACTTTTCTAATTAAAAATAATTTAAAAAACCTTAAAAAGAAATTCTAATTAAAAAAAATATTACTAAATTTAGTATGATTTGATTTTTTTGAAATACGAATATCCTACTTGACGTTTTCCTTTACTATGTAAAAGATTGTAGCGAATGAGTGGAATGTGCTAATGATGTAAATACAACTTAGTTGACTTAAGACTATGATAATAGCATTCTCATTTCTATTTTGTAATCAAGTGATGCTTCATTCATTTTAACTGGTAATTTCATATAATATACGAGGAAATTGATGCTTTCATGTCTAAAATGTTCCGCCAAATTTCAAGAAACTTTCAAGCCATGAGATTAATATGATATTAATATCTTAATTGATTAAGTCAACTAGATGTATAATTAGGAAGAAATTTACAAGAGAGTAGACTTTTGTAGAATGACATCATCATGTGGGTCTTATCTTAATCATTTGTTGATTGTTTACGCATTTGTTTATATATCTTGATTTATTGATTTCTCTTATTTCCTTAAAAATAGGTTTGTTTATTTTTCTTTTTTGCCTTTTTTGTGATCATCATATGAACAGAAACCAATTTGAAGATACTTGAATATAGACTGAATTTATGACATCTAATGCGACTTAACGGATGTCGAAATTATCATTGGATTTCGAATCAACATCAATATAATCATATATTAGCTGAAGTTTTGGTTACCACTGATAGTTTAATAAAGCTAATATCAATTTGATCTACTGTCACTTTATAATACTAGAAAGTTAGAGAAACTAAATTCTTGCAAGTTAAAAAAAGGGAACTCATTAGGACCCATGTCAATACATATAATGTCTTTATGCAAACCACATTGTATCATGAGGCATCAATTAACGCGTAGTTTTATAATGTCTTTATGCAAACCACATAGTTTGTGTGCGTGTATGAATCTCTATTTGTCTTTGTCTGTTAGAATAACGATTATATTTACCAAGAAATTGTAGTGAATTTTCCCACTAATTCAGGAACCACAACATATGCTCTTGCATATATAACGGAAACTGAATATCCAAGCTATATCAGTGTCTATTGCAAGCACAAAACCAATTATAACCACTTAATTTAAGAATCTGGAAGGAAGATGATGTCCATTGGTAAATCTTATACATTGTGCTGTCTATATCAATGTTCCGTTATGTTTTTCTTTTTCTTGTTAAGCGTACCATATGCTCTTTTTTCCCTCTATATCAGTGTTCTTTTAATGTTCTGTTTTGCCTAATTTTTTTAACTTCTTTCCAGTTATAGGTTTGACTATTCTTTCAGATCACATAAAGCTATTCCAAGTGGTACCAGATGACGTTAAGCATATGTGGAACGAGTGGGCCCTACGTGGACTTATTGTGATCAGTCTGGCTCTCTGGGAAATGTTCGGAAATACAATCCAAGAACAAGAGTGAGAATGGCTCTCTGGTTTGCCTACTTCTTAGCATTAGCTGTTGCATCATCAGCGCTTGGTGTTATTACCCTAACCGCCTTAGACGTATGCAGCAACACTTCTCATTTCAGTTCAGAAGATACTTACAAACAAAACACAAGTCAACTCATGTCTTTTTGGCACCCTTTCTTCTCCTTCACCTTGGTGGTCCAGATTCTATTACCGTCTTTGCATTGGAAGATAATGAGCTTTCATTAAGACACTTTGTTGAGATTGTATTTCAGTTTCCAGTAGCTCTTTATATCTTCTTGTTGTCCTGGCCAGGCTGTTCTGATCTCCCTAAACTAAGTGTATCGGTTTACTTAGCAGGTTTCATCAAGTGTTTTGGACGTATTAAGGCTCTACGTTTATCAAAAAATGAGAATCTTCGTGACTCGATGCTTGGTCCTCCTGACGCGGATCCCAATTATCCTAAGTTTTTGGAGTATTTCCTGTTAAAAAAGTCACAGGGGTTTGACGTAAACGTGGAGAAGGTCGCTGAACTCTCCCATACCATCAATATTCATTTATATCCTGAAGAAGGTAAAGAAATGTCTGAAGCTTATGATCTATTACAAACATTCAAACGGCTCTTTGTTGATCTTATCCTTACATTTGAGGATGGAGATAGTAGTCAATCCTACTTCCGCC
Organism: Tanacetum coccineum; assembly: GCA_026074375.1. Taxonomy (NCBI): domain Eukaryota; kingdom Viridiplantae; phylum Streptophyta; class Magnoliopsida; order Asterales; family Asteraceae; genus Tanacetum; species Tanacetum coccineum. The sequence continues at coordinate 25,428 of BQNB010002513.1, forward strand.
ATCTTGAATCAAGCAATGCTTTCGGTGCTGTTGCGATTGAGCTTGGATTTGCGTTTGACATGCTTTACACTAAGGCTAATGTGGTCTATACATTTAACGAGCTTTTGTTTCGCATTACTAGCATTTTTGTCCTTATTCTGGTACCTGTGGGCTTCCATTTTCTTTGTAAAATCGACTATCACTTGATTGACATCGTCATTACTTACCTATTAGTCGGTACAGCATTGATAATGGATATCTTTGCAGTAATAACCACGCTCCGCTCTGATTGGACCGATCATTGGTTGATCCGGAAAAACCTCACTCGGAAAATGCTTATAATCCCATTCTTAAAGCAACCGAATAAAAAAAGGTGGTCCGGTTCTATGGCACAGTTTGACCTACTAAGTGTTGCTCTTGACGAGAGACCCGCTTGGTTCCCGGAAAGTCAGATATTTTTAAAAATAGATAAGGTTCGCGAACAGCCTCGTTACAAGACATACAACAAATTTTATATTAGAGTCAATATGAAATTGATGATTGTAAAATTGAGATATCAATCAATAGGTACTGCATTACATAAAAGAAAATGCTTATATTTCTACAATACGTGAAAAACACAGTTATATTTTTATGTGGATAGCAACACTTATAAATTAGAATTCCACAATGTAATTTACTTGGACCTATTCTAAATGTCAAAAACCCCTCATGTAAGATATATAAAAACTGAAGTATCAGGTTATCTAAAAGTTGGGGACTAGAAGTGTAACTTGTGGATATTAAGTTGACTTTTGGATATGAGAAGTATCAGTGAACACATGTAGACCTGTTGTATTGTTGATTGCATTCATCTCCTCTGCTTCTTAACTCACATTGTTGACTTTTGGAAAACCTGTAAGTCATCCATTCCTTGTACATGTTTTTTTTGCTGTACTAAGATCATGATCATGGTTTCAAAATGATTTAGTGGTGTAAATCAAAATCAGGGTACTTTTGGAAAGTCAACATGCATAAATTTGTGTAACTAGAAGCTGGTTTTGGGGTAAAAACCGGTTGAACCCACCGTTAAAACAGGAACCGGAAGCTCGGCCGGGTCGATAAAAAACCGGTTTCAAAAACATTGATATATATGACGTAAATCACTACTTTTTATTGCTTAATTTATGTATGTACTATATGACATAGTTTCGGTCTATTTTAATTGAGCTACTAACCAAGTGAATAATTATGTTGTTAATTTATTTAGTTTTCATTCTACATATTATTACTCTTTGTAAAAAGTACTCTGTAAATGAAGTTCTCAGCAAGTGTGTGTCTCAGTGTCAACCTATGCTCTGCACTTAATGATTCTTTCATGTTCAATTGGTTTTATGTCTACTTATTACATTACTTTTTTAGTAAACTATTATTCTGGGCTAATCTTTCACACGGAAATCCAGCTGCTTTCATATCATTCATCATGGCGGCTTCTTCCATTTCCCGCCAATGGAAATATGATGTCTTTGTCAGTTTTAGAGGTGAAGACATCCGTAAAAGTTTCATGGATCATCTGTTTAATGATTTCAAGCAAAAAGGAATTTATGCTTTTAGAGATGACAACGACTTGCCTACAGGAGAAGAGATATCTCCTCATCTCTACAAAGCCATTGAAGAATCAAGGTTTTTGATTGTTATCTTCTCCAAAGGTTATGCTTCTTCATCATGGTGTCTCAGGGAACTTGTCAAAATACTTGAGTGCAAGACTGAAAATCCCAAACATGTGGTTCGGGTGATTTTTTATGATGCCAAGCCTGATGTGGTAAGGAAACAAAAAAGGAGTTATGCAGAAGCGTTTCGTAACCACGAAGTTTCAAATAGTGCAGAGGTCGGTAAATGGAAAGAAGCTTTATCCGTGGCAGCTTGGATTTGATCTCCGGGACATGACAAATGGGTAATTTTCTTTATGTTTGCTGTTTTCTTACAAATACCATATACTAAAGCTTAACGGTATTTTTTTTTCTTTTTTCTTTTATGGTTAACAGGTATGAGTCCAAGTTCATTGATTGCATCTCCAAAGACATCCTCAAAAAGTTATATGACGGACCCTTGCATGTTGGTGAAAACCTTGTTGGCATAGATTTCCATTTTGACAAATTAAACTTGTCTCGCTTCATTGGGTCAGATAAGGTTAACATGATTGGAATATGTGGTATAAGTGGAATAGGAAAGACGACCCTTGCCAAGGCTATATATAACTTGATATATGTCCACTTTGAAGGAAGTTGCTTTTATGAAGATGTCAGAAAATAGCAAGAGCTAACTCAAGTCCAAATGCAGATTATTGATGACATCATGAAAACAAGAGAGCTGAAGATATCGAATGTCGGTCAAGGGACTATGGTGATAAAGAAGATGATGTCATCCAAGCCGATCCTGCTTGTTTTGGATGACGTGGATCATCGGGATGAGTTAAAGGCGCTAGCGGGTTCAGCTAGTTGGTTTTTCCCAGGAAGTTTGATTATATTCACAGGTAAAGATAAACAGTTGCTAAGATCACATAGAGTGGATGAAATCCATGACATGGACTTTCTAGATGACGATGAATCTTTGGAGCTCTTCGGTTCGTATGCCTTTCAGGATAAAAGTCCTTCTACAGGCTTCCAAGAACTTGCTGAGAAAGCTGTGAACTATGTGCAAGGTCACCCTCTCGCTCTCATAGTTTTGGGTTGTTTTTTGTACGGTAAAACTGTGGGTCAGTGGGTTAGTGAACTGGAAAGGCTTAGAGGACATCTTAATGAAGAGATACATCGAGTTCTCCGTTTAAGTTATGATGGGCTAAACTTCCAGAAACAAAATATCTTGCTTGATATTGCATGTTTATTCATTGGAGAAAAGAGTGATTTTGTAGCAAGCATTCTAGATGGCTGTAACTTCTTTGCAGATACAAACATGCAAGTTCTAGTTGATAAGTCATTAATCACGATCTCTAGCAACATGTCTGATAGGAAGGCACAGGCCCAGACCCATAATGCCACATCTACAAACCCGACTCCAAGATGGATTAGCCTGGTCCAACTTGAAGCTGCATGAAGTTTGACTAAGCCCCATGTTTTTATTTCACAACATGTTTTGTTATTTTTCATTTTAGTAAGTGCTAGTATAGTTTATTTGTTTGAAGTGGTCAAAGCAGTTATTTAGGTTCCACAAGTGTAGGAAACGTGGGGTAGAAGTGCTATTGTTAGTTTCTTTCTTTTCATTCATATGTACTGAAAATTGGGAGGATAAACAGATTTGATTTTCCTAAATTTTATTCTCTGAACTTTGAGAATACTCTTGTTCCTTGCTATTCTAATTTTCGGGTAGATAATTAGAAGGTGATCTTGGACAACTAATTCAAAATCTCGTGGTGTGACTGTATCGAGAGTTTGTTTTAGCGACTCTGCCCACAAGGCTGGGTATCACGATCCAATCAAGAGGCTTGCTGCTATCAAAGGGTGTGATTCGTTTTGGTAAAAGAGGGAAGTTGAGTCCACGATACATTAGGCCGTTCAAAATAATCGAGAGGATTGGTCCTGTGGCGTACAAATTAGAGTTACCTGAGAAACTCCGTGGGATTCATAATACGTTCCATGTCTCTAATCTCAAAAGGTGTCCTAGCGGATCGGTTAACAAAAGGGGTGCGGGCAGTTGGCATCCAAACGATATCAAAGTTGATATCCCGGAGTATGATGGTAAGTTGGATCCAGATGAATTCGTGGAGTGGTTACGAACAGTGGAACGGGTGTTTGATTACATGCAGACAACCGAGGATAACAAAGTTAAAATTGTTGCCCTTAAACTTTAAAAATACGCATCAACATGGTGGTCGAACACGTGTTTGAAGCGCGAACGTGCGGGGAAGGAGAAAATCCAGACTTGACCAAAGATGAAGGCAAAGATGAAGCAAAAATTCTTGCCCACCTATTATGTTCAGAATAGTTTTTCACAATTGCATTCATTAAGGCAAGGAACCGGCACCGCGGAGGAATATTCTCGTGAATTTGAATATCTCCTGATGAAGTTGAAGTACCGGAAGTATGTCCCCAGACTGCTTGTTCGTTTACCTAGGGGGACCTGGAACCATCGATTTGCTAATGGTTGGTTTGAATTGCATTATCTTATCAAACCTAAAAGAGCTCACTTTGTTATGCTCACGAAAGTGACACTCACAACGATCAAAAGGGATGTTTGAGCCCACCCGCCAATCCTTTAAGCCCACCACATATTCCAAACCCACTTCAACCCATAAAACCACCACCCCTACCAATTCACAGAACCCCAAGTATGAACCATCTAAAGCTCCTCGCCGATGTTTCCGATGTCAAGGTTTAGGGCACATCGCCTCTGAGTGTCCAAATAAGCGCATGATTTCGCTAGCTGATTTCGAATTGGCAGGAGGTTTCGAGTTTGAATCCGACCTTGTTGTTAGCCCGGAATCACCGCATGACGACGAGGTCGAGGTCAGCTTCAACGGGAATCAATTTTCCATACCCGTTGTACAATCGCACAAAAGGTGTGCTCTGTGATAATAGACGGTGGTAGTTGTACTAATGTCGCGTCACAGACTTTGGTCACGAAGTTGAACCTCTCCACTCAGCCGCATCCTTCCCCTTATGTAATTCAGTGGCTTAATCAGGGAAAAGGTATACGCGTTTCCCATCGAGTGTTATTATCTTTCAGCATTGGTAAATCATACAACGATGAATTGTGGTGTGATGTTATTCCGATGGATGCGTGTCACGTATTGCTTGGACGCCCCTGGCAGTTTGATAGGCGAGCAATTCATGACGGCTACCGTAATACATATTCCTTCACTCATAACAACCGCAGGATCGTTCTTACCCCACTTACCCCTTCGACAGCCCTCCAAACATCCACTACCACTTTGAGCACACTATTACAATCTGAACACCATGAATATGAGTCCTTCAAAGAATTTGTTTTGTTAGGACTCGATGACGACGAGAACCCGCCCCAACCGATTCTGTCCCCCCTTGTGCAATCCTTATTAAAATCCTATTCCCAAGTCTTCCCCACTGAAATTCCCCCTGGACTACCACCTAAACGATCCATTCAACACAAAATTGATCTTATACCTGGTGCTTCCTTACCCAATAAACCCGCCTATCGAACCAACCCTCAAGAGACCATCGAAATCAGAAAACAGGTTGACATATTACTGGAAAAAGGACTTATTCGTGAGTCACTTAGCCCATGTGCTGTCCCTACTTTACTTGTACCAAAGAAGAATGGCGAGTGGCGGATGTGTATGGATAGCAGGTCAATCAACAAGATTACCATAAAGTATAGATTTCCTATACCGAGGTTAAATGATCTGTTGGATGAGCTTCACGGTTCCACTGTGTTTTCTAAGATCGATTTACGAAGTGGTTACCATCAGATTCGCATTCATGAAGGGGACGAATGGAAAACAGCTTTCAAAACTAAGGAGGGATTATATGAGTGGCTCGTTATGCCTTTCGGGTTGTCGAACGCACCGAGCACTTTCATGAGGCTGATGAATCATGTATTAAAGCCATTCTTGGGGAGCTTTATTGTTGTTTACTTTGATGACATCCTTGTGTATAGTCGGACCACGGATGAGCATCAGTCACACCTTTCACAGTTGTTCAAGGTTCTTGATCAAGAAAGACTCTACGGGAATTTGGAAAAATGTGAATTTTTTTCTAACCAAGTATCTTTTCTGGGTTATCTTGTTTCTGAACAGGGTATAAAAGTGGATGAAAAGAAGGTTCAAGCCATTCGCGACTGGCCGGTACCCCAATCCATTCAACAAGTTAGAAGTTTTCACGGCCTCGCCTCTTTTTACTGGGGTGTTTTGATTAAAATTTCAGTACCATGTTTCTCAATGACGAAGTTGGACCAGTTCAAGAATTTTATATGGACACCACAAGCTCAACGGGTTTGAAGAGATCAAGCAAACAATTATTTCCACTTATGTCTTAGCGCTGTGCCTTTGTTTCAGAGGTGTTGAGGTTGAATGTGACGCGTCCGGAGTAGGGATTGTTCTGTCTCAACTGAACCGTCCCATTGCATATTTTAGTGAAAAGCTTAATGATGCCAAACGACGATATACGACGTATGACAAGGAGTTTTACGCTATTATTCGGGCTTTGGAGCATTGGCAACATTATTTGATTTCTAAGGAGTTCATTCTGCATTCAGATCATGAGGCGTTGAAGTACATTCAATGCCAACATAAGTTGCAGCCGCGTCATGCTAAATGGGTGGAGTTCCTTCAATCATTCAACTTTACTATTAAGCACAAATCTGGAAAGCTTAACAAAGGAGCCGACGCTCTATCTCGCAGGTACTCCTTACTTACCTCACTTCAACCGAAGGTTCTTGGGTTTGAGCTTTTACAGAATGAGTACCCATCAGATCCTGATTTTGGGGAGATATACACCACCTGTCAGAGTCATGCTAAGGGCGAATTTCATATTTGTAATGGGTTTCTGTTTCGAGCACAGCAACTTTGTGTTCCACGCCACAGTATTAGGTTGGTCATTATACAGGAAGCTCACGAAGGAGGTTTAGCAGGTCATCTGGGTATTGATAAAACAACTCATATTTTGCGCAGTCATTTTTTCTGGCCGCGTATGAGTCGTGATGTTGAACATTACATTCGGCGTTGCCTGCAATGTCATAAAGCCAAAGGTCAGTCCTCTCCCCATGGGTTATATTTGCCACTTCCAGTACCCGTTGCCCCTTGGGAAGATGTTAGCCTCGATTTTATCACCGGATTACCTCGTACCCAACGCCAAAAGGATTCTGTTATGGTTGTGGTCGATCGTTTCTCAAAGATGGCTCATTTTGTTGCCTGTCACACAACTTATGATGCTGTCCAGATTGCCACTCTATACTTCAAGGAAATAGTTCGTCTTCATGGGGTTCCAAAGACTATAGTTAGTGATCGGGACACTAAGTTTTTAAGCCATTTTTGGTTGACGTTGTGGAGGAAGTTAGGCACGAAACTCAAATTTAGCACGTCGAGCCACCCTCAAACTGACGGACAGACCGAAGTACTAAATCGAACACTTGGGTCATTACTAGAGCTTCATCCCATCTAACTTGAAGCAATGGGAGGATTTTATTAGCGCGGGCAGAATTCGCCTACACCGGGCTCCTAATAAGGACAAACAGGAATCAGCCCTTTCATGGCTGTTTATGGTGCAAACCCAACCACTCCACTTGATCTTGCTGTCCTCGACACCTCCACAAAGTTCAGTAAGGAAGCCAGTGATGTAGCAGCTGATATTAAGTCGATACATCAGAGTATTCATGATAAAATAACAAAGACTAATGAGCTCGTTAAGTATCTTCGTGATAAAGGGAGGAAGCATGTTCTTTTTAAACCAGGAGACCTTGTTTGGCTGCATTTTCGAAAGGAAAGATTTCCATCTAAACGTCGTTCTAAGCTGAGTCCTCGATCTGATGGCCCCTTTAAAGTTATTGCTAAGGTGAATGACAATGCGTATGCAATTGATCTACCAGGGAATTCATCTGCGTCAGCCACCATTAATGTCGCTGATCTCCAGCCTTATTACGACCCTGATGAACCCCTTCCAAGTTTGAGGTCAAACTTTTCCGAAGACGGAGAGGATGATAGGAAGGCACAGGCCCAGACCCATAATGCCACATCTACAAACCCGACTCCAAGATGGATTAGCCTGGTCCAACTTGAAGCTGCATGAAGTTTGACTAAGCCCCATGTTTTTATTTCACAGCATGTTCTGTTATTTTTCATTTTAGTAAGTCCTAGTATAGTTTATTTGTTTGAAGTGGTCAAAGCAGTTATTTAGGTTCCACAAGTGTAGGAAACGTGGGGTAGAAGTGCTATTGTTAGTTTCTTTCTTTTCATTCATATGTACTGAAAATTGGGAGGATAAACAGATTTGATTTTCCTAAATTTTATTCTCTGAACTTTGAGAATACTCTTGTTCCTTGCTATTCTAATTTTCGGGTAGATAATTAGAAGGTGATCTTGGACAACTAAATCAAAATCTCGTGGTGTGACTGTATCGAGAGTTTGTTTTAGCGACTCTGCCCACAAGGCTGTAGTGATTCGGGTATCACGATCCAATCAAGAGGCTTGCTGCTATCAATGTCACTTCAAATGCATGACTTGATTCAAGCTATGGCAAGGGAGATTCTCCGTGAAGAATATATCATGCACGGGAAGAAGAGAAGATTGTTGATTTCATCTAACGTTTACTATATATCGGGTCAAAATAAGGTACGATTTTTTTCCTTTATAATAATATAAAGGTATAAGCAATTGCATATGTCACTGTTTTCAAAAGTTACATGTTTTTGTTTTTTGAGGCGGCATTAACTGAAGCAGCTGAAGTTCTAGTCCTTTCGTTAGAGAAATTTAGTCAAAAGATTCACATAGATGCTAATGATTTTGCACATCTGAAAAATTTGCGGATTCTGAAAATCTATCAAGAGGAAGAACTATTTGAGCAGAAGCTTGAATTGAAGGACCACAATGTGATCTTCTCGGGAAATTTGTATTATTTGTCCAATGAGCTAAGCTTGTTTTATTGGCATGGATGCCCTTTCAAGTACTTACCGTCACATTTCTATCCTAAAAACATTGTGGCGATTGACCTGTCTTACAGCAACATAAATTTTTTTTGACAACACCTAAGGTATTTCCTTGTACAAACATGTTTTCCTTTTTGATACCTAATGATCCGAGAACTTATCTTCTTTTTTTATTTCTTTCTATCGATTTCAGTGCTTTAGAAGGTTGAAAGTAATGAAGCTAAGGTACTGTTGTAACCTAACAACCACCCCTGACTTCTCAGAGACTACAAATCTCGAAGAGCTAGATCTTGAAGGTTGTGTGAATTTGGTTAGCGTTCATCCCTCAATTGGAATGCTCAAGAGGCTTGTTGTGTTAAAACTAACAGGGTGCCTAAAAGTCGACCAACTCCCTGAAGCATTGGGTCGGATCACAAGCTTAACGGAGCTTCATGTTGACAGAAGTGCCATTACAGAACTTCCTTCTTTTGTATCCTCTCTAATAAATATTGAATCATTGTCATTCGGTGGCCAAGGGAGGATTCAACCCACATGCTGGACGTCAATCACTGCTCCTTTTGGTTTACTAAGTAAAAAACAACATCCCCCAAGATCAGTTTCATTGGCAGGTTTACATATGTTAAAGTCTCTCAATTTCAGCTACTGCAATTTAGAACAAGTGCCTGAGAGCATTGAAGGCTTATCATGTCTAGAGTATCTATTCTTAAAAAGGGAACAATTTTAGTAGCTTGCCTGGAAGTTTGAGTCAACTTTCTAGTCTTAAATTGCTTAATGTTGATGGTTGCAAGAAGCTGGAAGTGTTGCCCGAACTTCCACCTAGCTTAAAGATTACTTATGCATCTGATTGCACCTCCTTAAGAGAAGCGACTGGATCATCTAAAGACCCATTCAGGAGTAGGTACAATAATTTCAGAAATTGTCCAAAGCTGGTTAAGAATGATACCATCGATAGTGAGGGGTATATATCGAAGACCGAGTGTCTTGACTCGTCTATAAATTCCCAAGGCTTAATTCACCAGCTTTCTGCTTTCCTTGGGTGTATGGGTATCCAGACTAACAGACTAACAGGTGTGAATTCTTCTCGGAAGACACTGGGTATTCTCATTTACAAATAGTATATCATGGGAATAGCATGCCAGAGTGGTTTACAAATAGAAGTAGGGAAAATCATGTAAAGGTTGAATTACCATCACAAGACCGGGGTTATGATAAGAACTTTAGGGGATATGCAACTTGTGTTGTTTTCAAGTGCAAAAAGCCTTTCAGCACATATAAAGGATTATCTGTAAAGAACTTTGATGGAGCTTTGATCATAGAAGATCACATGTACCCTGAATCGGAGGAGTTTGGGAAGGATGAATTATGCGATGGATATAGAGGGATGGGAGGAAGCAAAGAATTTTGTTACATTTTGTTTTGAAGGGAATGATGAAGAAGTTGAGGTGAAGGAGTTTGGTGTAAGACTAATTTGTGATGAAGATATACAACAAGGAGCGCATTTAAGTATGCTCCAAGGCCTCCCAACTCCAACACAACATGGTGGGGTCTTGAGCCTAAATCAAACTTTCTGGTCGTGGTAGTCCATGTTACTGTTGTTTATATATATGAGCTTTTCATGTCACACACACCAACTGTGTGTATGAGTACAAATCATCGACTGTTATATTTGGCAAATTGTTTGGTAGCTATTACTCATCAACTTGTTTGCCTCATTTCCGTAGAATGACACATAACACATCTATGGAAATTAATAGTATAGGAAATAGATGATAGATATCATTCTTTTGATGTGTTACTTCACCATCACACCTCATCTTGATAATAAATAATAATTAAAATAATAAATAACAATAAAAAATAATAATGAATAATAATAAATAATAATAATAATAATAATAAAATTTATTAATTATAATGTTAATAATTAATACAATTTATGCAATTAACTTTTTTTATATAAAAAAAGATTCATTGTCTTTGTTATGATTCATATTTCTCACAAAAACAAATTTCAAACCCCCATTATTAGTTATGTTATTCGACCAGTTAGTCTGGCCATCTTATAAAAATTCCGGCTTCCACACTAATATTCCGGCATCATGCTAATAGTATTCAAATACCAAAGTTCAGTAAAACAAAAATAAACAAACCTACAAATACTCAATTCTTTACAAAAGAAATTCTAAAACCCAGTCTACAACAACAAACACTATGTTGGATTAATCGTTTATGAGGTCACGTATGCATGGCTAGACTTGCATGTATATATTGTGGTTTTATGTTTTGTGTTTTACTTATTGGTTTATGTTTGAATTGGTATAGTAGTTTGACCGAATTTCATGGAGTACATGTGGTGAGTTGGTCAGTAGGTTAGTTGGGTTGTGTCCTGGTTTTTAGCTAGACCAGTTCTACACGTTTTGTGTTCATGTAAGGCTATAAATAGAGCCGTATTATCTATGAATAAATGTATCAGTTTCTTCCATATTGAAGTAATATACACATCAGTAACCAAAACCAGTATATCAATTCTCTTTGCTGTTTTGATTGGTGTTTGCTGGTGTGGGTTCGGGTTCGAGGGAGGGACTGATATCCAACACACTATTCTATGAAATTCAAAGTTAGAGGCCCAATCCAAAGAGCTCCATCTCCTTTCTTTTCTTCACAAAAATTCAGATCCAACATTACTTAAAATCTTCAAAATCTTTAAAAACACTCATTTGGTCATCTTCCCCATAGAAGCTATGACTCATAATCCATTCAAGAAACACCTCTTTATTTCATACAGGTTCTTTCGTGATGGCAGATATGGAGGATGGTGGTGTCGGGTGATGATGGCGTAGGTAGCTGGTGGAGGTGGAAGGTTGGCGGCGGATGGCGGTGGGGGTGGTTTAGGTGGCAATGGTGGTTGTTAGATGGTTCTTGGGCTCGAAACATAAAAGATGCGAGTGATGATTCATGGTGTTGGTTTCTTGATAAAACATAAAAGAAAGTGAGAGAGTTGAGATTTGGGGAGATGGAGATATGAAAGAGTTGAGATTCGGGAAAGTGAGAGAGAGATAGATGTGATTGTGTGTGTGTATATGTATTTTTTTGTTGATGGAATAATATAGTTTATATAGGTTTTAATGTAAAATACATGTGAAATGATCAAAATACCCATTAAGTTAACGGTCAACTAACGAAAAAGTTGGTCAAGGGACCAAACCCGTTATGGGTCAAAACCATAAGGAGAGGATTCGGGAAAAAAAAAATTAGGGACCATTTTCGTTAAACCCGGTTGACCCCAGGGACCATTTATGCAATTAAATCTATTTAATAACTACCAAAATTTGTAGACTACACAGTAAACTAATAGTTTCTTTGAGTTACAAGACTAAAATGTGAATATGAAAGAAATATATTATATATCTCAGTACATGTATGTGATTTGGTGTAATGATGATTAATGTTTCTAGTTTCAGACATGTTATTAAGTATTTTGTGAACTTGGTATTTAGAAAATTGATATAATGTCTTATTACCCAATTTCATAGTTGGTTTACATATCATGGTATTATGATTTTGTTCTATTTCACAAACCCACGGGTTTACCCACGGGCATGGGTATGGGTAAAAAGTTGTACCCATTGGTGGGTGACGGATGGGTGGCGGGTGAGAAAAAAATCGTGGGTTCAGGTGACGGGTTTGATAAACCCATACCCATTACCCACAGGTGTCATCCCTACAGTGCTAACGAACACTCCTCAATATTACAGAAACCTGACCTGAAATCGACACGAAAATAAACAGGTTCGCGTTGAGTCTAAATAGATTTCGGGTCGGGTTTGGGTCGACTCATCTAACCGGCTTATTAAACAGAGCAAGTTCGGGTTGGAAATTAAGTGGGTCTACCCGTCAATCCGTTTAAATTTTTTTTCCATAAATTATAAATTATTTATATTTTATTATATATGTTAAATGGGTTAAACGGGACGACTCAAAACTCCTTTAACCCGTGTAATGTGCCAACTTTTATATATTAAAAGGTTTAAATGGGTCAACACAAAACATGTTTAACGTATTTAACTCGTGTAACCTATTTAACCCGTCAAACCAAGTATACATACGAGTTATATGGGTCAGGTTCGAGTTATGTGTAAACATGTTAGAGTTGACATAGCTGACCCGATTATTTAAATGGGTCAGATTCGGGTTACCCGAACCCGCCAATCCAAACCTGACCCGAGTTGCCACCCCTTTATTAGAAACACAAGTCTTCTCACCTCTCTAGAATAATATTTTTATTAACATACCTTATAGAATCTTAAAACAGAGACAATAGCTTTCATAATAAACTCTTATGCCAAACACAACTTAATTTTTATAAAACACCCATAATCTAATTATGCCAAACACACACCTTGATAATCATGGAACCTGCAACTTCAATGGAAGACGCCATTATGGAAGAAAGATCAGAGGACCTCACAAACCCACCAAAACCCATAACCCGACCCGACAAATATCCACATTCCTTAAACCCTATGCTCCATCTTGAACCCATAACCTTAAACCCTTTCCTTTCAGGAATAATGATAAAAAAAAATTAATAAATATTTGACCTTTAAAAATGGGTTTAAAAACCCACCAATAGGTTTGCACTTAAAACATAAATCCAAGTGGTAAAAAGCTGGAATTTATAATGTTGTACTTAACTCATCTTATACACCAAACATTTATTTATTATATCTTCCCAACCACCTAAATACACCCCCCTCTAGTTTAAATAGTCAAAGTTTTTCAATTAAATTTTATAAAAACACCATGTATCACTATGAAAAGTTTGTAAATTAATATCAAGTTTTTTTTGAGGATATTTATATGAGATCAATTAAATTCAATTAAATTTTATAAAAACACCCGTCATCCATTTTCATTTGGATTCATTATAAATATCCCGGGTTTAATTTACCAACTAACATTTACAGTAAATTTATCAACTACCCATTCACATTTATTGAAAAAATTTAGTGCTTATATATAGCTCAAATATAGCTCAATTTTTTTGACATACCTCAATTTATTTCAAGAAAACTAGCTAGATGGCCAACATAACCATATGTGTTAATTGGGGATCACAAACTACGATTACCACTTCGTGGACTGATACAAACCTCGGACGTCGATCTACTTATGTCTCTATTGTGTGTTTAGTCATTAGAGGGATCCGCCAATGTGTGCAAGAGCAGTCACTATCATTCCTGGACTCTTGAGAAGAATCAATAATACCCAAGAAACATTGAATGTTCATTCAAGTCAAGCTCGAAGATTAAAGTTTGTTTTATGTTGTAGCTGGTTATTTTTCATTTTGTATGTTATCATGAGTTACAGTTTGTTATGAATAAATTAAGTTTGTTATGTTTTATGTTATAAATCATTTTTTTACGTTTTATATGTCTTGTTGTTACGTTTTTATTGTTACAAAATTTTCCATTTTCATATTTAAAATTGATTTGATTGACTTGACTGCATTTAACCCAAATATACTAAAGTCTTCTATACATATCTTCTATGAGAATCTAACCTCTTTTAATCATCTGTGTCACCATTAGTTTTTCTGAGGCACAACCTAACAATAAGATCTACTATACTAATCTCATTTACCTAAACAACAAAACCTAACCACCTAAAAATGGCAAATCTGAATCAACTAGCTATTGATGCCAGATCAAACCTTCTAATCGAACAAATCCTATTGTTTGTGGAAAGGGAAATGGCCTGAGAGTTTCAAATGACCAGGCAATTGACAGATCTTTGCCATAGAGTGACTGATGAAGTAAAAAAAGAAGGCCGAGGTTATAGAAGAGGTCAAAGAAGTTGGTGGGTCAGCTTTAGGTTCAGATAGTTTGGCATATCTTATGATACTATGTGATAAGGATCTCGATAAGGCGAAAGCTATCATGAACCTAATCAAGGAAACCCAAGAGCATACTCATGAAAAGTATACTTTTATTGCAAAGGTCATAATCGACCACAAGTGATTGGTCGGGGTTTGGGGTTAGACGGTGGGCATTAAATTGCTTTTGGGTTTGGGGTTAGACGGTGATGATGTTTTCAATGGGTTAAGTTATTATCAATTAGTGTTTGTGACGTTTTCCTTATGTTCTAGGTTAATAATTTTGGTAGTGTGGGTACTCCTTTATGTTTTGGATGTTAATCTAGGTTATGGTAAAGGTTGTGTATAGTGTGGGATCAAGTGATGCTCTTGTTTACTATGTAAATTATGGTTCTAGTAACCTTTTTATTAATGAAATTAAGGACATCATTTAATATGTATATTGTTATTATTTGATGTTCATGCTTGTGATTTTGAGTAGACAAATGATGCAAGTTAAATTAGATAGAAAGTTGTGGTGTGTTGTTTCATTAGACAATCACCAAAACAACCCATTTGTTTACCATATAAACTCGACACAAAATAACACATTGTAAACATCAATATTTTGTACATGAGCCAAATAGGTTATGTCATAAATGGAACAACTTATCAAATAAGCATGTCGAAACCAAAAGAACACAATGTGTCTAATGTTTACCAACATAACATAACTAGACAAAGTTTAACAAACATTAGTCATTATGTACAAAGTTTTGGTGTGTTCACATTCATTAGACAATCACCATAATAACCCATTTGTTTACCATAAGAAATCGACACAAAATAACACATTGTAAACATCAATCTCCTGTACATGAGCCAGGTTATATCACAAATTGAACAACTTATTAATAAGCAAGTCAAAACAAAAAAAAACACAAAGTGTCTAATGTTTACCAACAAAACACAACTAGACAAATTACAAATCTAAGTCCTAAATAGTCAAAGTGACTAATGTTTACCTACATAACATAATGTTACCAAGCCCAAAAACAAGTCAATAATGTTTAAAACCAACAAAAATTGTATGAGGTACACAAACCGTAGACCATATACCAACTAACCTAGAGCAACATTTTGTATTTCCAGAAAAAATCAATCATCCTTTCACGGTACGCCAAAGCAACATTGATGGAATCATCCACCTCCAAAGGCAAATTATGTGACAACCTATATAAAAATATGCAAACCCATAGACCACAGTCACCAAAAAGTCTACCTTGGAGTGGAACTCCATCCGCATACCGAAAACTAACTGAATAATTTGTTTTATCAATGTTCTTTTTCTCAAACACCTTGGTCTCCTCAAGATAAAGTGGAATATGAAACTCCCATATTTGCCTCAACTTAAGCAACCAAAGACGGGTTTCTATTCCATCAATAGGCGCCCTAAGACTATCATAAAAAGTTACTACATCCGAACGAATGTGCAACTCTGCACGGCACCAATGAAAATCCTTTTCGTTGATAGGAAAGTACACCTATATATTGGAAAATAATGAATTATGCAATCCTTAAATATATATCAATTTAAGAGCATATAGGTTAAAAATACCAACCTTTTCAACACTCTTTGCAAACCAAGGGACACCATACTTGACACCATCAGCGTAAAAAACAAAAAACTCACATCGAAGAAGTATATCGCTTAGATATGGACTTTCCATTGCCCAGTCATCAATGTCGTGCCTGAAGTGCCACAAATAATCAATCCAAATTTTCAGGTGATGTCGTTACAAAATAGAAATATGGTAAACGTTAGATATGATAAATCTGCATAGAGTTAATATGTTGATTTTCAGCTAGTCAAGAATACTTACATCATCCGATAGCCAACCTCTTTTACTATGGCTCCTTTCCACTAAATTTTCATAGAATTTCATTTGAACAACATGATCGTCTTCCGGCCATGGAAAAGTCCACTACATCTCCATCTTTTTTTATCACAAAATAACGACATAATTTCTTCAGGCTCACTCACTGTTTTTTTGTGCATTTGGGGAACGAGTAAGATCCCGAATAATTGAAACCAATAAATATTATTATAATAAACATAAAACACATTTGCCAACATGTATGGGGTCAAATTGGGTGAAAATATAAACTAATGTTGTTGATTTCTAAGCATACATGTGACAATCCACACTTTCAGGTCATTTTACATCAATAAACTCAAAACTATTTTACTTAGAATCCTTACGTGTTTACTTTTATTTATGACCATTAAGTTCAATCGCGTAAACGAAAAATCAACAATTAACGTAAATCGGCATTAAACAAATAAAATTTACGTCAAATAAGTGTTATATAATTATTACGAGTATAATGAGACTTAAAAAAGTTCGTTGTCGTATAATCAACAATGAATGAATTAAAACTGTTTAACTAATAATAGTAAAATATATATTATGACATGTTATGTTTCTCACTTATTGTTATTTATCAATGGATGTCTAAATAAAACGAAAGAGACTAAAATATTTAACATATTTACCGTAAAAATAATTTATAATTTTTTTTTGTAACCATGGTTTCTGACACATTGCCGAACTAATCTACGAAATTTAAATATTTTATAAGTCAAAGATGAAATGATATAAGTGATATTGATTTTGATATATTAAATATCTAAACGAGAAGTTATATGTCTAATCCATGTTGTTTAGTGTTTAAAGAGCTACAAAAAATATTTAAACAAAACGAGTGCCTATAACAAAGGGGAGAATCGTAAATAGTTAAATTATCTATTTATGTTGTTTAGTATTAGTGATTATGGAGCTAAAGAGTAAGGTTTTTTTTTATTATATAGAAAAGATGAAGGGGAAACATGTCAATAGTTTAACCATCAATCAATACAAAAATATAAAAAAGAAAAAAAATCAATATGAGTTGGGACATTGAAAAGTCAAAAAGTAAAAAGCCTATTTCCTTCTTCCTCTTTCTCTTTTCTTTAGTGTGTTCTTTTTCTTCTTCTATCAAAATACCATTTTTGTTTTTATCTTCATATACACGAATAACAATTTATGATTCCCCCTGTTTGTTTGATGCCCTAGGCAGTTGCCCAGCTCTCCCATGCCCAGATCCGGGCCTGCAAATTACACACCCCTTTATCCCATTAACCATGTTACGCTCTTTTATATAGATCTGATATCCAATTTCCACTTTACCATCTTTTATCCAAGACAATTTATTACCCATCTTATACTTACACTCTAATAATGCATGTATTATTCACATTTCTCACACATGATACACTTAACAAAAAAAATCTCTCATATCTTTTCTCTCTATACATGGCCGGCCAAGACCAACACCAATAAAGATTGGGTTTTTGATTTTTACAAGTATATTACAAGGAATGTTTAAGGGTATTACTAGTAATCAAACAAATTTGTGGTTTGAATTAGGTGCCAAGTAAACAAATCTCATCATTTTCCTACAAGGTTTTACATCTTTTTCTCATACTTTCATTATGCGTATTTCTTGATTATGTACATTTTCATTTTCATGTTATATCACAAATTAGTTGATTTTTATAAAAGGTTTACAAGAAATCAAGAACAATACTTATAAAAGGTTTACATCTTTTTCTCATACTTTCATTATGCGTATTTCTTGATTATGTACATTTTCATTTTCATGTTATATCACAAATTAGTTGATTTTTATAAAAGGTTTACAAGAAATCAAGAACAATACTTAAAGGGTTAATATACAGACGGGTTACTAAAGTTTACAAAAATGTTCGCCTAAGTAACTAGAGTTTTATTTTGTTCATCCACGTTACTCATGTTTGCGTGACCGGTTGTTTACCTTGCTCCTTATATTACAACTTAGGATAGAAGGTTTAAATCATACGGGGCAAAGTTAAATGACAAAAATACCCTCATCTTCAACATCATTCATCTTCAATTTCTTTTTTTCCAGCAACCTCACAATAAATCCGGCCACCTTTTAATTTTTTGACCACCTATTAATTCCCGACCACCATTTTAATAACATTCATCTACCAATACATTATAAACAACAAAAACACCATTATTTATTAAAAAACTAAAGGACAATGAACTACATTCCCATCCACTGTAATTAAAAAAACCTAACTTATTCAATCCGCAACATATTAGTAGATATATGAGCATGAATCAATGTCTTAGTTTTAACAGTTGCTTCTTTATTAGGCTCCAAGCAATGAACTCGAATTAAAAAGGAAACATTACGTAAGATTTACATCTACTGGAATTCAATAAGAAAGCTAACACCATTAAATTATGTAGAAACATAAAACTTTAGGCTTCTTGTTTGCTACAAGCAACATGACAGTAAACATTTGAGGATGCTCAAATGACGGTTGGTACCACAATGTCCACACAATGTTTTGAGCAACATCCACTTGAACCGAGACAACGAGACAGCTAGACGCTCCTATATTATCGCTACATACATTATCGCTAGACGCTCCTTGTGTCACATACCAACAACCTGTCTTATGGCTTTCCTTGACCACGCCTAGCATACATAATCGTCTTTTTGGAACCAAGAACCATAATAACAACCTAAACTACATCTACAAAAACAAAATTCCTATCAATATCAGACAAATAGATTGGGACATTAGGTGTACAGCTCATTTAGTCATTTTAACAAACATGTTATGTGCATAATAAATATCTGCAAGGTCAATACTAACCTACATTTCAAAAAATAAGACAGCAAGCATAAGAACCAAGAGCACTGCGCTTAATCGACTTCCTCCATCTTGCTCTCTTCATTAACATCATCTTACTCAAGAGAAGGCATGTCGACATCACTGACATCTTCACCAATGGTCAAACCAAGCTTCAACATTCTGCGAATCTTGTTTCCAAATGTGTTCGGGTCATCCAAACTGAATCAAGTGTAACAACGTTGTGTGGAGGTGTAATAGGAGTGTCAACATGCCGGTGGCTGGAGGACTGTGGGAGGATTGTATTGATCACTACCCATTATGTTCATTGAAGTGGGTTGTGGAAGAAAGGGTTTGTGAAGCCCTAGATTAGATTTGATTTGATTTGGGGGTTGTGGAAAAAATAAAGAAAATTGGAAATTTATAAAAAAATGGTAGTGGAAAACCTATGTGGACTAACTTTTGGTGAGGAGATACGTGGATGAAAAAATGAAACCCGTAAACATGAGTAACGTGGATGAAAAAATGAAACTCTAGTAACTTAGGCGAACATTTTCGTAAACTTTAGCCTTAAAAATATGATTACACTTAAATACGAATCCGTGAATATAAAGAACGCGAAAAACAGACTTATAACGAAGGAGATACGGTCAAAACAAGTTTTGTAACTAATTCGGCAAAAACAGTTTTTAATCTGTTTTGGTGGTTTTGACCCATTTCGAGTCCGAACCAGCTTAAGTGTATGAAAGAAAAGTTGTCCAAAATGATTTTTCGCCTGAAGATGCGTCATTTCTTTTCTCATGAAAGTCAAAAACAAAAAAGTTACAGCACTTTTAAAACCGGACCTGCACGTATTATTTTTCTAAAAAGCTTGCTGTTAGGATTTTAAAATGGTGCTTTCGGGTCCGTTTGAGGTGTAAAAACTATAAAAAATAATGTCGTAATACTTAATAATATTTATACGCGTCTTAAACTTTATAAATATTATTTTATAAATTAATTAGACTATATATATATATATATATATATATATATATATATATATATATATATATATATTGTCGTTGTACAAAAATAATAAAAGTAGTAAATCGAGCGAAATAGAGTATAATTAATTTTTGGACAATTAGAAGATATTACAAAAGTATATACTTGAAAATTGAATGATGAACTTAACGTAAACATTATTTTGACAAATAAACTAAAACTAAAACTAATAGGTGGTGATATAACGATATAAAATACATCGTCTTATTTTATTTCGATTGCATTATTCTAAATCGACCTATAATTAAATAGGTTGCATACCGGTCTTTTGTGACGACTCTCCTTGTTGATTTTTCCAAAATAAATACAATCACTTGAGGTGTGTTTATATCCCCGCTTTAAATTGTTTTACACTATTTTACAAATCTCGGGGTGAGATACATTGCTTGTTTTACATTTGGACGCAAGTACTCTTTTAAATAATTACAGATTAACCTAAGTAGCGATAACCCACTATGCCCACTATCATGAACTGTTAATTACTTTGTGCAAGTGCGAATGTTATAAATAGATCTATTTGGAATTGACATCCCCGTTCGGGTAAGTAGCGCTTACTAGTTTTAGAGGACCGAACTAAAGGACGTATACCATGTCGGACTTTGGATGTTGCGGGTTGAACATCTACATGGGGCACTTTCTTTGCATTAATTTGCATACATACTTTGTTGTAGCTTTAGTGTCATGAGATTAGTGCAATCGTAATTACTTTTGTGATATTGTATGTGTTACATTTACACACTTGAAATCTTGCGGTCCAACCTTATTAATTACATAAACCTATGAACTTACCAACTTTATGTTGACACTTTTAAGCATGTATTTCTTAGGTAGATAAACTGCTTGACGTTCTTGATGTGCATTGGAGTCCAAACTTTTAAAGAATACATTCATAGATTTCTTTATGCATACAAACTATCATTCCTCGTTGTACTAATTCAAGTCTTTCATTTTGATGCAAACTATTGGGACAATGTTATAACTTATTTATTTTCAATCAAATCAACGAGGTTATATTTAAAACGACTCATTTAGAGGTCGTTCTCTTATATCTTGTGCTATTTTATTATGAAGTAACACTCCCGGTTACCTTTCCGTTGCGACCTATTTTGGGGGTGTTACAATACATGTATGGTAAAAACATGAAATCTCTCCGGAAGAAAGTATGCGACTATGTTAATCCAAGTTTATAACTAAGTTTTATATCAAGTACTTAACATACCTCTTTCTACGGAAACAGTGGGATTTCATTTCCATCTGGTCCAAAATCACTTCTGATGAATTTATTTGATTTTTTCTTATTGTTATTACGACGCCTTTTCTTGCATTTAACTTCACTGGTTGGCTGTTGCACAACATAAGGGGATATGAAAGCCTTACTGGGTTTCTTCTCGCGTTGAAAAGGAACAAAACCTTTGAGGTTTCAAGATGAGAGTAATATGGCTGCTTACGCATTTGCTGCAACAGAGGAAGAAGATACTCATGAACCATTGACATACTAAGAGGCAGTTGCTTGTGAAGACAGTTCTAAGTAGAAAGCTGCTATGGAAGAAGAGATGGATTCTCTGAGGAAGAACGAGACCTGGGAGTTAGTAGGTCCTTCAGCTGGGCAAAAGCTGGTGAGTTCCAAATGGCTGTTCAAGATAAAGGAATGGATTGAAGGTGTTCAAAAGCCTAGGTACAAAGCAAGGTTGGTGGCTCTCGTAGATTCACACAAATGGGTCGGAGGTGGGGTATTGGCGTAGGGCGCGCGGGGATTAAGATTTTCCTCTGGTAGTTTACACACATCTATTCGGGTTTTCAATACTTGCATTGACTTGCATGTAAAGATTATGAGACTGTAGCAAGCTTGATGTAAAGACACGGCATTAGTTAACATGGAAATCTTGAAGAAGTGACTACATAAGCAAACCACCCGGGATAATGAGACAAGGTAACAAGGTATGTTAGTTAAAGAACTCTCTTTATGGTTTATGAAGGCAGACACCTATGCAATGTATAGGAGGTTTCGATGAGTACAATCTGAGCAATGGGATCAAACAAGCGTAGCAGTTACGACAGCTTGCTTATATTACAGGAGTTATGCAACCGGGCGTGAGTATACAATCTTATTGTTTATATTAGACGAAATGATGGATAGGCTTGTAAGAGTAAGGCTGCTCTCTCTTAGGTCTACCAATCTTTTGCTTAAATATGGAGTTTTTTGACATAAGAGGCTCGAGGGACAAAGAAGATACCTGGTTATGGAGACGGGTCGCAGGGTATCGTAGTCCGCAAGATTCTGAGGTGTCACATTTCAGGTACATTTCTAAGATTCTGAAAATTTTAAATAGACAATGGGAGAATTCGTTTTAAGAATTGCCATTGGGTCAGGGCATTCAAGCTATCGTAAAGGATTGCCCGGTTAGGGATTGTGATGTTGAAAGGATGAGTAAGGTGTCGTAGGTAAATGCGGTTGGGAGCTTAATGTACTTGATGGGTGTGCACTTACGTGCGCGGGAGGTGACTAAAGCGTATTGCGGGTAAGTTGTAGTTAACAGATATTTAACTAATCCGGGTAAAAATCATTGGGAAGTAGTGAAGTGGATTTTGAAACATTTGCGAGGCACTGCAAACGTGGGATTGGTGTATGGGACTGATCGTTAGGCAAACCATGGTGGGACGTAACATGGTTTTTTGTTGATTCAAAACTTACGCTAAAGAACCGTATAAAGGTAGGTCTATCACTGGAGTTAGCGGCGCATTTTTAGTAAAGGGAATGATTTATATATCTGGTCTATGTGAAGCAAAACGCTACAAACACGTGAGTTGCATTATCACTACAGAGGCGAGTATATTTCCTCTATACCGAGGCTGTGAAGAAAGCCTATTTGGCTAAGGGGACTCTTGAAAAGTTGGAGGGCGTGAAGGGTTAACATCGTGCAGATAATTATGATAAGTCAGGGGCGTCGATTAACTTAATCGCGGAATCAATCTCCTGATCCTATTTGGAAACTATGTTTCCAGCCGACTAAGGAGATGGGAAGTCAAACCGCACCCTTTCAATCTTCGATTTTGTATATTTAGTCCCTTAACTCTTTAATGACTAATATTAATACTTGTTAACATTTAACGATCGTTTGCTAAACACATAATATATTACTTTAATATATTGACTCGTTATTCTACATATAAACGTGTGCGTTCCCATAGGCTTGTATAATTCCTGGTCATATATTAATACATATTTGGACATAATCCAACACTTTCCAATCATTTGCATTTGGACTTGAGTCAGACCTTGACATTTTGAGACTCCTTGGACATTTTCACAAAAGCAACTTCCTTCAAAGTGGATATATATCAGGTTATAAATAGCCTTGGCAAGGGTTGTCTTTCCTATTCCACTTATACCACATATTCCAATCATGTTAACCATATCTGACCCAACAAAGCGTGACAAATTTAATTTGTCAAAATGGAAATCTATGCCAACCAGGTTTTCACCAACATGCAAGGGCCCGTCACATAATATTTTGAGTATGTCTTTGGAGATGCAATCGATGAACTTGGACTCAAACCTGTTTTCGACAAAGACACAATAAGTAAGAGAAACTACATAATGTTAAGCTATAGTAGAGATACAAGATAGATAATTATTCAAAAACAAGAAATTTACCCATTTGTCATGTCCTCGAGATCCCATCCAGATAAGTTAGCCGCCATGGATAAAGCTTCCTTCCATTTATCCACCTCTGTACTATTCGAAATTTTGTACCTACAGAACGCTTCTTCATAACTCCTTTTTTGGTTCCTCACCACGCCAGGTTTAACATCATAAAAGATAATTTGAACCTCGTGTTTAGGCTTTCCTATTTCTTTGCACTCAAGTATTTTCACAAGTTCCCTCAGACACCATGATGAAGAAGCGTAATTTTTGGAGAAGATAACTGTCAGAAATCTTGATTTTTCAATGGCTTTGTAGAGATGAGGAGACATCTCTTCACCTTTAGGCAATTCTCTATCATTTCTAAAAGCATGAATTCCTTTTTTGCTTGAAGTCGTTGAAGAGATGATCCATGAAACGTTTCCGGATATCATCACCTCTGAAACTTACAAAAACATCATATTTCCACCGATGAGGAATGGATGTAGTAGCCATTTTTCAATAATGAATCTAGGCTGCATAACAATAAAGATTATAGAAGAGTAGGCATTATCAATAACAAAGATATGAAAATCAAGTTAAACTACAAATGGCATTTCATCACCAATTCATTTCACTAAAAATGTGACTCTGTTTCATATTTTAAACTGTTTCCTTCGAGTAAACACGTCCAAAATGTGTGATTGCGTAATTCAATCTAATAACAATTTGTTAGTGTGTCATATTGAGTGAATAGCTTTATTCAAGTTTTACAATCCTATGCCTTCATAATTACCCGAACATAGTGAACAGTTTAACATTCGGTCCACCGGATCAAATAGTAAATCACTTCTAATGCTTTCTTTAGAATAACAATAACCACACAAATTATTTACTCTCTCCGTTCCATAATAAGTGTCCACTTGGACTTTTTTTGTCTTTTTTATCTAACTTTGACCATAAATATTTTTATTTGTGTTATATAATACTTGATGAAAATGATACATTGAATTTCATTTAAAAACCGAATCTATTCATATAACTTTTATTAAGTATTATATAACACAAATACAAATATTTATGGTCAAAATTCAATAACAAAGACTTTGAAAATTTCAAGTGGACACTTATTATGGGACGGAGTTAGTATCAAATAGACTTGATGATATATGATAACTTTATTAAAAAATGAATCGTAGAGGGTATCATTTCGACACAAATATAATGCATGAAAGCAATATATACTATTTGTTTGTTCATTGGTTTGTTGCAGCATGGTTGCCCTAACACTTGCATGAAATCTCAAACTATCTATAGCAACTTGAGTTGACCATCTAAGTCTAACTGTTTCACGAGGCACATTGCTACTTGCAGAGGCGGAGCTAGGGGGGTTCCCGGGGGTGCACGGGAACCTGATGGAATTTTGTCGTGTAGTGTATATATTTGCTAAAAATCTCGAATTCTTCAGAATGAACCCGGTCCCAAAATTATGTGTTACATAAATACTCATACTAAAAATTTTGTTCACCTGATGACTTAATGCTCTGGGTCCGCCCCTGGCTACTTGGTATCATCTTCCAAGTCTTTGAGCTCAATGTAAATATTCCAACTTTATGCTTAATTATCGTGAAACACTTAGGATGCGTTTAGTTAGAAATTTTTTTTCCTAGTTTTATGTTTTCAGATTTGTGAAAAAAAAGAGGGGGTTTAATTTTTCACAAAATATAGAAAACGCGCTCATGTGATATTGTTTTCTATTTTCAGAGATGTTTGTGAGTTCACAAGGCACACCAATACCAACGGATTTAAATTTCCTAATTGATGTGTTCCAAATAGCAGCCACAACAAACCTTTATATCATAAACATTTCGTTAGCAGCACTAACCTTCAACCTCTTACATCCTTATCTACAACAAACTACACTTTGCATGTTCCATTCTATATAATCACCTTACATGAATTGCTTAGAGTACTGTTAGCATATCGCAATTTAGTCAAATATTTTACACAAAATGCATCAATAGCACGAGTATCTTACACTGTAACTAAGCAAGTTCATCTAATCTATAATAAAATCAATCAACAATATATGAATTATGTCAAACACAAACACATACGGTCAAACAACGGCTCGCAACAACACAGGCCGTAAATCATAGCTCCTAACTAAGTAACTATGCAGGCAGGATAATTACGGTTTGTGGGAGTTAAGCTAGTCTTAACAACAGAAGCAGTTAGATTACGTGGAACAATTATTAGGCGCTTAGTTAATCCATAAAATGCTTAAAAAATTATTTGTAAAACGACAAGTTATAATAAGATAAACAAATAAAAATGAAACAATTATTAAAAGTAAGACAATATCAAAAGCAATTATAAGAAGAAGAAGACTTACAGTTTATCAAAATGAAGATGAAATGAAGTTAGAAAAAGAGTAAAGGCATCGTTGACTCCAAAGTCAATTCCACATGTCCATATAACACTTCTAGTCCCTCAGTTTTTATTAATATGTAATTTCTTCTTGCTACCAAAAAGAAATTTTTAGTTGCTACATTCATAATTATGACCGGTTTATTTCAAAACTATTTTAAGACCCGTGTAATACTAGAGTTGTCTTAATATTTATTTTTTTACAAAAATCAAACAAACATGAAGTCAGATAAGTAACTTTGCATTCAGTCGATATCAATAAATTTACGGGTTTATTTGGTGTTGTTTTTTATTAACGTACACTAAAAGCTATAATTTTAACGGAGAATTGGTCGCATAACTTAATTCTCAAGAATTAAATTATCAAAATAAACTAGAAATCCGAGTCTTATAATACAATATAGGAAACTTGTAAAAATATGATGAAGTCAACACCTCCTTGAATCAAAAGCAAGACATTACTAGGAAGTGTTGGTGGAAGATTATAGCCTTCTCTGTACCTCTCCATCAGATAAAGAGCGATACAGAACTCCCTCAGGGAAAGCATGCTGTCATTATCTTGATCAGACACGTCCCACACCTTTTTTAGAATTTCTGTCCAAGAATAATAACATTACGGCTTGTCGTGTTTATAGGAAATCATTTTACAAGAAAGAGTAAATCATTTTACCTCTTGGTAGTCTCCAATTTAAAAATAAGCTACGAGCCTGATCACCAATGATTTTCCCATCTCTGTCAGAGTTGACTTCCATGAACACTTTCATTACATGTTAATACCAGTATTTTTTGCCACTAAGGTAGCGACGTGTTGGGAACTTGTGTTTAAGCAGTATTTTGAGTCGGGGTTTGTTGATTCGGTCTTTGTAGAGATGGCCCCGCTGACTATAGTGGAGCATCTGTAGGTTGCTTTGTAAAAGCATTCAATGCACCGAGTGGGTCTATCTTGGTTGGAGTCTGGGACTTAGAAGTTGTAGGAACAAATACAGAAGAAACGGGTGGAATGCTTAGTTTGTGTTGGCATTGAGGATGATAACGGTTTGGATATAGATTGGGAAGCAAAAAACAAATCACCACCAAACATAGGTACCCACTTGCGAGGATTGAAAATGAACTAGCATTCGCCGCTTTAAATCTTCCCAACTCCGAAATGGTTCCCTGTTGTGAGTCCATCAAAACCAAGACAGAGCTGGACCCTCTAGGCACATCATCGCAGCCTTGAGTCTCTCCCCAGAGGTCACTAATCTTTGGATGTCAAAAAATCTCTCGGCGAGGTAAACCATCGATATACGCCATCCTCGTTAAAAAGAGGCATCTTTAGTTTTCCCAATCCATAATCAATCCCCGGCACCCACCCCCGTTCGTTCCCTTAAACAAGTGGCGGTGGTATTGTTTGATTTGGCGCCGGAAAAAACCTACCAGGGTTTACCAATGAAACATCCGAGAAATTTTGGAACATCCCTTCAGTACTTACTGGTAGCCTGCTGTTATGGCTACTGCGCTTCCCTATCTGAAACGGTCCAAAAAATTCACCATTCGACCCATATGGAATCGGAAACCCTTGCGAGTCAAAGGGGAGGCCAGAAAAACTAGTGTACGTGGTAAAGGATGGTAGGGTCGGCCTGGATTATTGCAGTGGTTGGGTGAGGGCAAAGGTTGGTAGCAGCGATGTAGTGGTGGTATTGGGGTGTTGCAGCAACATGGTGGGATAGGATTGCAGCGGTTGGGTGTGGAGGGGCGGCGGTATGGTGGTGGCGGCGGCAGCCGGTTGTCGTGTTTTCAACAGTTGTAGGATTTCAGCAAACTGTTTGTCGGCATCAACCTTATTTTTTTCCATTGTCTCTTTCAATTCTGCTTGGCTCACAGCTTGCACAACCTTGTACTGCTCGAAACTTGCCTCCAGATCGGTTACCTTAGTCATGAGTGATTTTTTTACTGTAGTGAACAGTAATTCCGTCGATGAATAGTATCGTAGGCTCTGATACCAATTTGATAGAAACCAAATTGATAACAATAAATTGAGACAAACAACCGTAGTCGGATCTCTGTTTAAAAAGCGCGCCTTTTAGCGCCTGAGGCGTGAGGTGATCCGAGGCAGTGAGGTCATCGCATCAGGACCCTTGATGCGCAGCCGTTACATAAGGCGATCAGAGGCGGTGCTTTTGGCGCCTTTGATGAGCGCTTTTTAGCGCTTTTTTAACGCCTCATTTGTTTATGAGTATAAAAAGGACATTTAAATTAAAAGGGTTTAAATGGACTATTATTGGTCCCTTTAAGTTGGTTTTTGTATAAATCCATTCGTTCTTATGCATTAAAACTAAAAGGGTTTAAGTGGACATTTAAACTAAAACGCCTCTTCTAATTTCCATAAATCCCCATCTGTTCTTATGCATTGCATGGTTTTTGTTCACATGCATGTCTTTGTGGTCCTTCAGTTATTCTCCCGTAGGAATTTGATAAGCTTATGATCTTTGTTTTGTAATATCTAGCATTTTAGCGATATGGAATCGCAAACTTTGAGAAATAATGGGGAATGAATCGTTGTTATTTTTGTTAAATGTAATCTTGATGTATTTTTATATATGAATTATGCTTATCTTGCTTTCTAGCAAAGTTAAAATCGTTTTGTACAAAGTACGCGCCTCGCCTACGTGAGGCGTGCGCTTTTGCCTCATCGCCCCGCTCTTTGGTTTTTTGACCCTTAGCGCAACGAAGCGCCTCTCGCCATTTAAAACCTAGAGTCGGATGCTTGTAGATAAATTAATAAACAAAAGTAAATCCTACAAAACAAGAAGAAAATAAAACAAGAAATCCCAAGCCCAAATCCCTAAGGTAATCCCCCTTATAAATAGGTGCATATTACTTCTTCCCCAAACTAATACAAAAAATAAACCAAAAATAACATACTTAACCATTAACTAATAGTTAATGGCAATTATCCCCCTCGACTCTTACGCTAATAACTTTTACCCTAACCATTCATATCAACATTCGAGTTTGATAGACCGCCACCTGCTGGGAAACTAAGACAATCAACACCGTGTGATGGAAGAGAACCATTCTGAGGTGACGGTCTCATTGACTGATTTCCTTGAGGTGCAAATTACCATGCAGAATGTAGGGCAACTGAAGGAGGAGGCCCCTGTGATCTTATGTCAAAATTTTGAGTTTGCATTAAATTAACAACCCCTGGCTGTTGTGTAGGAGGATGTTGGGCCATTGAATTGACAATCCCGGGCTGCTGTGTAGGAGGACGTGATCCCATTTGATTTGGTTGATCTGGAGGCAGAGCTGTAAAATTAATCTGTAAAACAGGGATTTTAGATGAAACAGCTCCATATAATGTCACCTTTACTATATTTGGTGTTAGTTCTCTTTTACTTTGTGCAACAGTTACAAGCTTAAGGCGTTATAGAATTCCTGACGGCCAAGGAAGCCAGTGTGGTTCTGATCTGCGTGCTGCCATATCTGCAATCAAATAATATATTATCATGAGAAACATGACCCATATCCACGGTTAAACTGTTCATATTTGTCAAAGTATAGTCCTATATTCTTCTTAAGATTGTAAACATAGTTAGGATTTAATCAGAGATCACAAGAAGAATGAAAGACCAAATGCCTAAAACTTCTTATTAGAATCATATATATATGACTATATCTACGACCTTAACATCTAATACACCAGAAACAATAAAGAGAAGCAAAAGCTGCAAATCTTAGTCAATCAACGCTAAGGTACATAGTATGCAGCAGTTATTCTGGATGTCTTCTAGCTGCAACAATTTTGAGGCGTCTACTAACACATTATGACTAGGGTTACAATATTTCCATAAAGTTAAATGGGTCTAATTGGTCAGAAGTATTTCAAGCATATTCAAATCCCACATTTTAGTGAAATTAAATGAATTGTTATTTTAACAGTAATTTAGTAATCATTTTTTATGAAGAACGAGTTCTAAATTACTCCTCTGACCCAAGCAGCCAAGCCTGTTTTGATACATTACTCAGCCCTTGGTACCTAAACATGTTAAAATGCATACTACACGGTCCAAGTATAAAAAATGACCCAAGTGTTTTGCCTTAGTACAAAACAAAAGACTTGAAAAGGGAAATTGAATTGTCACATGGCTTAGCTTAAAAGCACCATAGTTTCCAAGCTACACAAAACATTAATAGAACCCCTCAACCAAATTTTATACATAGTAATAATTATAGTTACATACACTAGCCTAACAAATTTTAGGGTGGGCTGAATAGCATAAGAAATGGATCCGAAGTTATTTTACCTGATAAAAGTAATTGTAACATTGAACTAATTTACCCAAACCTATTATCAGAAAAAACCACTCATGATCACACAATCAAGTGAGTTA
Organism: Tanacetum coccineum; assembly: GCA_026074375.1. Taxonomy (NCBI): domain Eukaryota; kingdom Viridiplantae; phylum Streptophyta; class Magnoliopsida; order Asterales; family Asteraceae; genus Tanacetum; species Tanacetum coccineum. The sequence goes on from BQNB010002513.1 coordinate 56,054, forward strand.
AAGTCATGATGAGACATTATTAATAGTCCGTCTGTTAAAAGATCTCTCATGGTTCAAAATCCACAGATTGAAACGAGATAGAACTAGAAGACCAACTCTTTACACTTAGACAAGCAACCACTTGAATATCACAAGTAATACTGCACCGTCTATGTATCAAAAACGGCCCAAAAGTGTCAACTAAAGTAGGAAGATGGCCATAGTACAAAACTGAGGACTTATTAAACGGTAAGTCAAGTTTTACTCAGTATTCGATTGCCCAAAAGTAGTTAAATCTCACTCGGCTTACTACCATTTTTTTAATCGTCCTACAGAACAGGCATAAAAAACACCCTCTAACTATATTTAACATTAGCATGTTTTAGTTCTAAAATCTGCCCCGCTCAGGAATGTCCTCGAAATTGGAATTTTCGACCTTGGATTTCTGAATTCCTCTAAAAGGTTTATTACTTGACAAGAGGAGCAACTATGCGTATCAAACGAACTACTAGGAATATATGATTTCGAATAAATTTAATTAGTAACAGATCAGAATTCAGTGTGATTGAAAATGAATGTAAACAACCTGAGCGAGAGTGGGTTTGGGCAAATTGGAAGCCTGAAAAAAGGCAACGGCTTATGCTCCGCTAATTCTTTCATCTTTATCCAAATCTGCTCTTCTGAAATACTCCTCGAACTTCTCCATCTTTCTTTTTATAATTTAATCAGATCGATCTTCCCAAACACAAAGAAAGAAAGAAAGCAGATCGATCGCGTGTCAAATGCCATCTTCCATGTCAAACAAATTGATGATGATTCAAATGGTATAAGAAATGTGGCAATTTAGGATACAAATTTTCACTATGTTTGTTAAACATTTTTAGCTCAAATCATTACTAACTTTTCTATTTACATTTTCTTTTCTTTTCTTTTCATCATTATATTATATAACTATACAACACACCATGTCGATCCGACCCAGAACCCAACCCCTGACCCGGAAACCACAATCACACAACCCGCCCGTTTATCCAGCTCGGAAACCGCCCACCTGACCCGAAAAACCACACACAACCCATCGGTATTTACGAAATAGTCCCTCGGATATTTACGAAATAACCCCTCGCCCTATGTGTCAAATTACAAAAACTACCCTCATTTTAAAAAATTACACACTCCCCTCCACTAACGACTATTAAGTAATGAACGTTAGTTTATTTTATTTTTTAACAATTTACTAAAATAGTCATTGAGGTCGGTCGTTACTTAACGAACGTTAAGTAATGACCGTTTGTAATGGCCGTTAACTTAATTATTTTTTAGCAATTTACAAAAATAGCCCTTTGGATGATCGGTCCATTGCAGCTTTAGTCCCTCACACCCCGCGGAAAAGCGTGGGTAACCCACATCGTTATCATTATTAATCATTAATTGCTACTCGACAACGCAACATTTTCTATTCCTTTTTTGTTTTGTTTGTCTTTTTCTTCATTAAATGTAACTTGAGAATACCGTGTTAATTATCTTTCGAATTAGTGCATGAATGTTTTATTTTACATCTTTTACATTGTATTCTCGAGTTGGATTTAATGAAGAAAAATGAAAAGGAAACGTAAAATGTTATGTTCTTGTTGGGGTAAGTTCCTGAGCCCTTCAGTAGATTTAAACATAAAATCTCCTAAGTGTTTATCAAGCTGAAGGATGTTCAGCTTGAGTCGCTAAAGTATGTTCAGCTTCAGCTCTTCAGGCTTTTAGAAGATGGAAGTATCTTCACTTTAGTGTATGTAGTGGATCAGAAACTAAAGAAGGCCTATGTAAAGAGCTTCAGTTCAGCTTGGTTGACAATTCCAAGCTGAATGTTGTCTATCTCTTTAATAGAAGTTTGAAACATTTTGTTTCACTTCTAGAAGGTTTACAAGGCAGGAAAAAGATTGCTTTATGTCAAAAGAAATAAAGCAATCTTCTTAGGAATGAATACTTCTAAAGTTGGTATAGAAGTACAACAACCTTCCCTTAAAGGACTGTACCTAGTACCTTTGAGCACGTCTGCATTAAATGGTATCTCAACCACCTATTGGATATCTGACGCGTGTACTAGGTTAAATTATAAAACCTAATTCCTTTGCCTATAAAAGTAAAGGGATATCGAGAGTAAATGTTATCTCTTCCAATTAATGTGATACACATTGAAGAGTTCAATTATCTCTCAAACAAACTAAACACAACTGCTGAAAGCTGAAGCTTAAGTTCTAGTTAAGTAGTTTGTTTTCTTACTCTCTTAACTTTGGTTGGAATTTAAGTTCGAATGAGATAACACCCCAATTGTCATTAAACCACCTTTCTATTCTGTTAGCAAGGTGTGTCATAGATTCTTTATTTGATTCTAATAAGAACCTATACGTTTAAAAGTTACTTCTATGTGTTTTAAACTTGTTCTTTATATTCTTCATATATATCTATTTAAAACTCACTTTGTTGCCATGGAATGTGATTAGTTTAACTTAATAAACCTTATATCACATTCAAAGGGACCAGCAAGTGGTATCATAGCATTTTGATTTGTAAAACCTTTTCTAAAAGTTTTCATATAACTCCTCAAAAGATTTTTAAAATCAAGATCCATTAAAATGCCAGCAAAAGTACCACATACTCTTGAATATAGGTGTCGCCAGTTAAATACTGCTCTTATACTAGAGGTGAAAATTTTCACCAATTGGAAGAAGAGGTTCATGTGCCATATCATTGGTATGGAACCTCAATATGAAAACATCATTGTAAACGGTCCTTTTATCCCCATGAGATCTGGTCAAAGGAAGCCAGATGCACAATGGACACCAGATGAGAGAAAGGCTGCTAACTTAGATCAACGACTCAAAAGTCTTATTATGTATGTGCTTTCGGATGACCAAATGAACTCTGTCATAAGCTGCTTAACAACAAAATCTACTTAGGATGACCTGATACTGTATCATGATGCCCCCTCTGATGTGAAGGAAAGTAGAGTCATGGACTTGAAACTGTGTCACAACACCTTCAAATTCAAAGAAGGTGAAACTCTAACACAAACTTTCATCGAATATAAAGTGATAACATCCAATAATTAATACTTTTTAATATTAAATTCCCTATGAAAATGTTTATAAGTAAGTTATATATGCCTGAAAACACTACTTAATTACTTCTATTTAGTTTCAGGTACAATGTGAAGCATTTTTGAGCAAAAGACGCGGGATTTGGACATGGAATGTGCAAAAGTGAAGAGTTCAAGGCTTTTTACAGCGTAACATCCTCGAGGGATTACGCCGTAACATATTCTAATGAAGAAATGAGTCATCACGGCGTTTACGGCGTAAAGCTTCACCCTCTTTATGCCGTAACATTCAAATTTACAAAGGATGACTTATCTGAGTCAGCATTACGGCGTAACATAGGCTACAAGGTTACGCCGTAACATCAATTTAGCCTGGGAGATTGGAAGCCTATGTAAGCAAGGTTACGGCGTAACGTCTCACAACTGTTACGCCATAATAGTTTTGAAAAGTATAAATAGATCCCTTATTCGGCTCATTCAACATCACTCACTTCCACAACTCACTACACAGTCTAAAGGGGTGAACCAAGCCCCCAAGGTCTGAAGAATTTCACCAAAAGTCCAAGGGAGAAGTCACTTTACACAATTCTTGTATTTAATCGTTCATAACATTCACTGTAAGAACAATGATGATTCAATCCATGTTTACTTTCATTAATTCTTGAATTTTTGTTACCATGAGCGGCTAAGCACTCTTAGTGCTGGCCTAACCATGTAATTGCTATTGATATGATTATTGTTTCCTGTTCAATTATGGTTTTGTTAGATATCCTTATAGCCTTTCATTTATCCCTGTGTTTTGGTAGTATAGAGGGTGGCTTAGATCTTGTTAATCCTGTTATTAGACTTACCATGTTGAACCTGGGATTAACGAGGTACTAGGGTAGCTTGGCACCTATCCCTAGTGTAAGAATTTACCACATTACCGTCTTTGCCATATTAAATACTTAAAAAGCACAGGAACTTTTTCAAAGGGGGTTAATAATCGGTTTAGATTATAGATTGGTCTTAAGGATAGTTAGGGATTAACCACTACAAACTTGGATGCCCTGCTAGTGTGATCATAGAGGAATGTGGGATCGTAGAGTGAGTATAGGACATACCTCAAATGTCAATTTGGGTCTGTTGATATTAGAACCACTAATGGAACTTATAATTGAACATTGCATAGGAAAATGTAATCATAGCATTAGTAATGAAATGGTTAGGTTAGCACGCTTTTCTCCCTGAATACTTCTATCACTTTACTTTACTGCATTTACTTTTATGTAGTTATTAAAATCAACTTAAAACCATTTTCTAACGTGACATAATCAAATTAGAACTAGTAAACCTTAGCTCTTGGGACGACCTCGGATTTACCAAACTACTGCACTATATACGACCGGGTTCTCTGCCCGTTAGTGCGTGTATCGGTAGACGAGTTTTATAAATTTAAAACTTGGCAATTAATTATTTAAAACAATTTACACATCATAAAGCTTTGATGAATGAGTTAGTAAATGATGGCATTAAACTTTCAAAGCTTGAAATAAATATTGGTTTTATAAATGGGTTACCAAAGAAGTGGCTAGCTTTCTGTCAAAGTCTCATAAACATTAATCATGTGAAAGAATCTGAGCTTGCTTCTCTATTTGGTAAACTCAAATATGAAGAAAACCTGATAGACAGTATTTATGATACTGATAAGGAGACACTGGTACAAAAACTGGTATTGGTCACTCCAAAATGTGTGACGATATACATATGGTTACACGTGTTTTTTTGGGTGTTTGTCACTAAAGATCGCGCCACTGTAGGTCACATACGGTGACGTTAGGGAGTTCGTGGCTATTTCCATTAAAAAAGAGTGACCAAAACCCGAATATGTGTGACAAATTAGGCACAAGTTATGTTGGATTAATCATTATTAGCGACCGTAAACACTTTATAGTCACACGAATGGTTTTTAAGAGTAACTATTGTTTTGTCCTTTGGCCACATAAATATATAATATATGTGACATTTGAGATGATTTATTTAAGTAAATGTGTATTTTGTGTGACTATTTCCCGTCCTGTGGCCACATGAATATATAATAAATGTGACGTTTGTGATGATTTAGTCACACAACGGGTGTTGTTTTTTTTGGAGCTAGTCACATATAATTTAAAAAAAATTGGCCTAAAAGTTTAATAATGTACCATATGCCTTTTTTAAAATCAAGTAAATGTTGTATTTCATAAGACAATTTGGTTCATGCCAATGTTCACATAATTTTAATGTTTGTTGTGGCTATTTTGTAATAAAAAGTCACACAAAGCATGGTTTTTTTGGATTATCGATCTACAAGTTAACAACACGTGGCAACAGTGTTAATAAGAGTGACCAAATGTTTTTTAAAGTCAAGTGAATGTGTATTATGTGTGACTAATGTTCATTCCGATGGCACATGAATTTTAAGTTTGTGTGGCATTTTATAATATTTAGTCACACAAAGCATTTTTTTTAATTTAGTCACATACAAGTTAACTAAAAGTGGCCAAAAGTGTTAATAAGTGTGACCATATGTTGTTTAAAGTCAAGTGAATGTGTATTTTGTGTGACTATTCTTCATCCAATGGTCACATGAATTTTAATTTTGTGTGGCATTTTGTAATATTTAGTCACACAAAGCATTTTTTTAATTTAGTCACATACAAGTTAACCAAAAGTGGCCAAAAGTGTTAATAAGTGTGACCATATGTTGTTTAAAGTCAAGTGAATGTGTATTTTGTGTGACTATTGTTCATCCAATGGTTACATGAATTTTAAGTTTGTGTGGCATTTTATAATATTTAGTCACATAAAACATGTTTTTTTATTTAGTCACATACAAGTTAACCAAAAGTGGGAATCAATTTAGCTATCCTATTGTTTTTAACCCATTATTTCCTACGTCCGGTATGCATGCTGCATCCACTAACGATGAATCAATTGACACTTTGTAGCAATCATTTAGGAGTGCTTGGTTATGCAGCATTTGTTTTCCATCAGACTTGTATACGGCACCCAAAGCAACAATATTTGATTTCTTTAAGTGCCACAGTTTGCACTTAGATGCCTAAAAAAAGAATTTTTGCATGTATATATCCGAAATTATTTAAACAAAAGAATAACAAGACACATGTTGAAATACATACTGTTGGTAGTTCTTGTGTTGGAGACACATTTCCTTGCGATTGGGAATCTTGAGACCCGTTTCTTCTTGACTTAGGCATTTTCTTAGGTCCGACAGTTTTAACAGGTTCCTTGATATGTGCTTAATTACACATATCTTTTACCTCTAAAAACAAGCTTAAATGACTAAAAACATACCAAAAATACATTGTATTTGGATCAACGAGTTGATTGCCAAGCGCGTGGAAGAAGCCCTGAAAGTGTATGACGCTGCCAGGAACCCAGGAACCAAAACGGAAATAGAGAATGACCAACAAGACGATAATATCAAGGTCAATGGTTAATATATGGAAACGGTAACGGTAAATGGGAATGAAACTGCCATGTGAACAAACAGAGGTGTTGTACCGTTACCGAGAGATTGTACCTACCAATATTTAGTGAAGTGTCAACCGATGAACTTCAAAGGGAACCGAAGGAGTTCGTTTTGGTTTAACCCGTTTGGTTTAAGAAATGAGAGACGGTATTCCATATCAGTAATTACCCGCCAAGGTATCAAGTGAAGTATGCATCATGCACCTTGTTGGATGGTGCATTGACTTGGTGGAATTCTTATAAAAGGGTAGTTGGAGTTGCTGATGCTTATGTCATGACGTGGAAGACACTCATGAAGCTAATGACTGAGGTGTATTGTCATAGGAATGAGATTCAAAAGATGGTGACTGAATTGTGAATTTGAAATGTGAAGCGGTAATGACTGACTGCGTACAAACCAGACGTTCCAAGAGTTGACTTGTGCTTGCACTCAGATGGTTTTGAAGAGGAGGATCAGGTTGGAAAATACTTTGGTGGTCTTTTGGATAACATTCAAGGGTATTTGTGATTGATGCTGAACTGTTAGAATTCCAGGAAGGTATTCCATTTTTGCATTAACAACTTAATGGACCAGAAGTTAAAAGGTTAAGCTATCAAGAATGCTGAGAACAAGCAAAGGTTCGATAATAACTTAAGAGACAACCGTAGATAACAACAACCTTTTAAGAGTCAAAACGTTAATGGTTAGAATGTAGCAAGAGCCTATACGGTTAGGAATAATGTTGAAAGGAGAGGGTATGATGAAGCCTTGCCTTACTGCAGCAAGTGAAAGAATGCACCTACAATAGGGTCAGTGTACGATGAAGTATGGTAACTGTAAGAAGGTTGGTCACATGACTAGAGAATGTAAAGCCACAGTTGCTGCTACCACTCAGAGGGCCTCGATTGGAAATTAGACGGGAAATACTTGCTATGAATGTGGAAGAGAAAGGAATTATAGAAATAAGTGTCCTAAGTTGAGAAACCATAACCGTGGAAATAAGACAGGGAATAAGACTGGGAACAATGAAGCTAAGGCAAAAGCTTATGTAATTGGAGGAGGAGGAGCTAACCTGATTCTAACATCATATAGGTACGTTCCATCTCATTAATCGTTTCTACCATGTATTTGTTCGGTGCCGATAGGAGTTTTATGTCGATACATATATATATTAGTATATATATATATTTTAATATATATATATATATATATTCATATGAAGGTTTTGTTGATACGATGTACGCATCGTTGACTATACTTTTCGGAATAGTAATCGAACGACATAAATTATAGGTTGTGATCGTGTTCATAGATTTTTCGTGAATTGTTTCGGTTATTTGATCTTCGGCTTCGACCAAGATGAGTTCATAGACTCGCGTTTAAAGTTTTCAATGTTTTTAACTCCGCGAGGGGGATATATTGCCTGTTTTGTGAAATTGAACGCAAACTGTTTTCGATACTTGAATATGATTCCTTCACTACTGAGTATATGTCTTTTTCTGTGTGACTTTTAGTTACCATGTGTTGGTAAGCGCTAATGCATTAAATTGATCTATTGGGTTTGACAACCATGTCCGGGGTTTGAATCCGTTGGGACCACCCTGTCAAACGGACATTTCCAAAATACTTGCCTGGATTACCACCCACTCGGCAAGTCGAATTTTAAATCGACTTAGTCCCTGGTGCTGCACATGTAGCACGATCCCCGTATCGTTTAGCACCGTCAGAGATGCAAGAGTTATCCACTCAATTGCAGGAGCTTTCTGACAAGGGATTTATAAGATATAGTTCCTCACCATGGGGAGCTTCGGTTTTGTTTGTCAAGAAGAAAGATGGATATTTTCGAATGTGTATCGACTACCGTGAACTAAACAAACTTACTGTGAAGAACCGATACCCAATTCTGAGAATCGATGACTTTTTGATCAGCTGCAAGGGTCAAGAGTCTACTCTAAGATCGACTTGAGGTCTGGTTATCACCAACTCAGAGTTCGTGAAGAGGATAGTCCAAAGACGGCGTTTAGGACTCGCTATGGTCACTACGAGTTCCAAGTAATGCCATTTGGACTGACCAACGCACCGGCAATATTCATGGATCTGATGAATCAGGTGTGCAAACCGTATTTGGATAACTTCGTGATCGTTTTCATAGATGATATATTGATCTACTCAAAAAATAAGAAGGAGCATGAGGGACACCTTAAGTTAGTATTGAGGTTACTTAAGGAGGAGAAATTGTTTGCAAAGATTTCCAAGTGCGAATTTTGATAATCGAAAGTGAAATTTCTCGGTCACGTGATTGATAGTGAAGGCATTCACGTTGATCCTGCTAAGATTGAGTCAGTCAAGGATTGGGCGTCACCCAATACTCCAACCGAAATTCGACTGTTTTTAGGTCTTGCTGATTACTACCGACGATTCATCGAAGGCTTCTCAAAAATCGCTAGGCCTATGACAAAATTGACTCAAAAGAACATGAAGTTTGATTGGGGAGAAAAAGCAGAAGCTGCATTTCAGCTGTTGAAACAGAAATTATGTAGTGCGCCAATGTTGGCCTTACCAGAAGGAAGTGAGAACTTTGTGGTCTACTGCGATGCTTCGAATAAAGGGTTGGGCGCAGTTTTGATGCAAAGGGAGAAGGTTATAGCCTATGCATCTCGCCAACTCAAGGTTCATGAGAAGAACTATACCACACACGATTTAGAGCTTGGAGCAGTAGTATTTTCCCTGAAGATGTGGAGGCACTATCTGTATGGCACGAAGTGTGTTGTGTTCACTGATTACAAGAATTTGTAGCATATTATTGATCAGAAAGGACTGAACATGAGATAGCGTCAATGGTTAGAATTGTTAAGTGATTACGACTGTGAGATTAGATATCACCCAGGGAAGGCGAACGTGGTGGCAGATGCCTTGAGTCGGAAGGAAAGGATCAAGCCGCTACGAGTTCGAGCCTTAGTAATGACTATGTATAATCGTGTTTAAATGTCGTGTTTTACGTGATTTAACGTTTTATTAAACATTTTAAATAAAATTAGTGGGACAGATTTAAAATATTTACTAACGTGGTGTAACCCGAGTCTTTGGCCGATTTTATTAACGACATAAATGCTTTGTACTAGTTTTAAAAGGGCTTAAGGGTTGGTGGGACTATAATTACAAATGTGCTAAATTGTTTTCTATAAATAGGATCTTATACATCACATTATAAACTTTTACCAAAATCATTTTTCTTCTCCTCCCTCCCTTGTCCACGAACCAGCATCCCTTCACCCAACACTTTCCGATCAAATCTAACGACATCGAAATTAATCCGTTTTACATATTATGAATATTATTAAGAGCTCAAAATCCCACTATTAAAATCCTACATGCACTAAGTTTTGAAAAAGTTAGATTTTTGGTGTGTTCTTGAGTATTTCGTGTATAAGGGGGTGTTTAGTATTGCTAGATTGTTGTTGTATTGAAGTTGGTTGATTGAAAAAGGTTTTGTTTGTTTGGGTTTGGTGTTCGTCCGATTTTAAGCAACCAAGGGGAAACCATAGTTTGATTTTCTTATAAGCATTTTGAGCTTCTATTTTATGTGTTGGTTAATTTATGTATAGTGCGTGTTACTTGATTAATTGCTATAAGATCAAGTGTGAAAATTATTGTAGTGTGTTTGGTTATTGACCAAAGTTTGATGGTTTTGGTATGATTAAATAGGATAGTTAAGCGAGTTTGATCAGAAAGTTTGAATTACCCATAGCGAGTCAAGAAATTTTTGAAAGTTATTTTTGATAATATTAAGTGTTCGCCTTTAGCTACGTTTTGCTAGGTGGATCGTCACATAACTCTTAATAATTAACGTTTTACGGCCGAGTCAAGTTTGGTTATTTTTGGTGTAAAAGATAAAGAGTAGTTTGTTTTTGAAAGTCAAACTTGCGTTAAATTTTCAATATAGACTATAATGAGAAAAAGAGTTTGTAAATGTTAGTAATTGATAACGAATTATAAGTCGGGTTATATTATCCTTACTTATAACCTACCCGTAATTTTTTTCATTGTAATTATCCCATCTATTTTATTAGATGCAAGTAATATCCATCTATTATATATACCACCTTTTTATAGCGAAATTTTTCGCTTTATTCCATTATGCAATGTAACTTGCATCTCTAAAGTAAACGAGCTTCACGCAACCTCTACCTATGCCAATTCTATCTATGTTTATTTCATGTAATGATCATCCATTATGCAAGTCTTTACTATTCTTCAATTTATTTTTACCAAGTACATTATCCAGTTTAACGTACACATTTAATAAGTTATACAATATAGACTTTATCGTTAACAATTTATATCCCAAAACCATAATTATATGTAACTTGCTAATACACTATAAACTGAATGGCAAGCCTTCAAGCAGGTGATATAAGTGTACAATGCTTATCTTTAAATATTTTTCCCTCCTAAATCAAGTTATAACTTTCTATGCTCCAATGTACAGTCAATAATGCAAGAAAACCAAAACTACGTCATTTTACCTCCTAAATCACTTAGTTTCTTACCACCTTATTAAACACTAACATACATACACTCAATGACAACTTATAAAACCCTAACCTAAAACCCTAAATCATCATAAAACCCTAAACCCTTAACACGAAACCTAAAACCCTTGTTTTATTTTTCAACTAAAACTAAAACCTAAACTTCAATCCCAAACCGTAAACCTTAATCCTAAATCCCATAATCCTAACACTTAAACCTTAATCCTAAGCCCATAAATTATTCTTAACCCTAACACTAAACATTTATATCATATATCCTATTTATACCGAAACTCTAAATCTTAAACCATGATACCAAACGTCCCAAAATCTTAAACAAGCACCTTAGCAAACTCGTGCCATCACCATGACTCCTCACTAAGCAGCCACCCCTAGAAACCTCCCCACACCACCACTCACCACGTCACCAACTTGGGCACCAAGGTGGTTTGTCACCTCTGGTTAGCCGTGACCTTCCTACCACACCCTCCACCATTCATACATATCTTCACTGATTATAAGAATAACACATATAGTCTCCCTTAGTTACCTCAACTAGCTGGGACACTAATCAAACACCAAAACTTAGGCACCAATGCCATTCGAACCCTATATAAACTAAAACATACACACTCTTTTCAATCACACCTCAAAACTTCAATACACACTCAAATGAATTTCTAACAAGATCAAAGCAGACCAAGGAGGATCAAGAGAAGCCCCAAGATCAGAATTGAAGCCAAGAACCAAGAAAAAGAAACCCTTGAAGTCGTTTCTAGGCGTACGAACTCAAACAACCCATTTTGACCTATTTTAGCTCAAGTAGGCTTATAATCTTGTTCAATAAGCTCATAATCTGTTTTAGAATGTTCATAAGACTCCTAAGATCCTATATGAACTCTTGTTCAAGCCTTGAATCCTCAAACCCATGCGTTTCTGGTTAAAACCCTAAAAACGACCCGTTTTGATTTTCTTGCTAACGAATCCTTTTTCTAAACTTTTGTTACGTTAGGACATCTTTTTTTAGCTTATTCTAATAAGCCATGACCTGCAAAACTCTTTTAGATTTAAAAAATATCAAAATTATGAATTTTGGACTTGATTTGTAAATGTTTTCATGCATAGGGGTATATATCGTAACTTTTTGAATTTTATAACTAGAGGGGCTGAAAATGTCATTTTAATAAAGTTATAACTACAAGGGGCTGTTTTGCCAAGTTCTAAATTTAAAGGTTTAAATTACATGTACTTTATATATAAAGGACTAAACTTGTAAAAGTTTATAAACCAAGGGTATATATTGCCATTTTTGCAAACTTAAAAATATAAAATATAATATTTTTATATAAATTATAAAAATATATATTAATAATTAGTAAAACTTGATTTTTATTAAACCCGTACAATTATCGTTATTAATCATCGTCGACGCATCTATAAAATCAATTAAGTTATATATCTAACGTAATTTTTCTTAGAACTTGCTTTTGAAGAAAAATTTAAATCGTATCATATAACGTTACTAGGGAATTTCATGTGAGGGGTTCCATTTGTGTATTTGTTTTGACGAGTTTGATGGGTTTACGATTTAAAGTGCACCTGACTCATCAACGTATACTACATGGCCTTGGATTTATGATAGCTCCGATCTATCGATACAAATATTCTATAAATTTAACTAAATCAATGTAATACGTTAAAACTTTATAAAGTCTTGAAAACATAAAACTATCACATAAGTCTTGAAATATTACCCCAGGTTGGTGAGGGGGGAGGGGAGAGGCCGTTACTTTCACTTGATATAAGGTTTGCCATCATTCAGAATTTCCCTATTACAGGTGTGTTAATAGCCTCTCATTTTAAATCTATTATGTTTCATAAACCGCGAGGGTGTATAATGGTTATATAATAATGAATACATTTATTTTCAGTTGTATGTTATTAATGATATATATTGTCCTAAGTCCTTACTTTTGCCATTAAGATCCCACTATCATGAACCGTTAATTACTTTTCGGAGTAAGCGCGAATGCTATGAATAGATCTATTTGGGACTGAACTCCCCCGTTGGTGTACCTATACTTTCTGGTAACCAAACTCACTTCATTTGAATCACTATGCGGGTGTTTGGCAAAGGCACCCGTTGGGGCAACTTCTTGTGATTATTGATTATCTCAAGGTCTCGGTGTTTGAGCTTAGAGCAATAACACTATTTTCTATAATAATTGTACTCATTGCAATTATTACACTTATGGGTGTATAACAACGTAACCCACTATTGAACTTGTATTCAAACTGTTTAATATAAACCTATGAATTTCACTCAACCTTTGTGTTGACTTTTTAACATGTTTATCTCAGGTAACTGGGCATCTCATGGCACGGAGTGGCACGGACTTGAAGATGGCTAAACTGTTATCATTCAAACTTTATGTTTTCATGTAGATTTTGGGACCTCTGTTTGTAAAAACTCTGATGAAATAATGAATGATAACTTATCTTTTAAAAACGTCTCTTTTGAGTCATTCTCTATGATTATGGCTGTTGTACTATGAAATAATACCCCAGATTAGCTTCCGTTGCTATTTGTCAAAATGGGGGTGTTATAGATTGGTATCAGATCCACGGTTATAGAGAACAAGGTTAAAACCTTAACTATAACTACTTTTCTTTTTCCATCCAAGAAAGTCTTACGTGCCACTACATTTCCGGAATAGTATGTAAAGTACATAACTATTATACTATTATATAAATAACTTATGTTATTTACTGTTAGGTTGTTAACAGAGTGATGTCTTCTCCCAATCACCCTACTTCCGATATTGAGGATGCTTTTTCCTCCAACTTTCCTGACTATATCCTGGTTTCCCCGGACTATGTCCCAGCTTCACCGAGAAAAACTTATTCTAGCTCTTCAAATAACTCATTTGGTTTAGTTCCAATAGCTTCACCAACTCTTTCTCTTTTTTATGATGACAGAATATATGAAGGTCTTGTCAGCTTATTATGATATGAAGCACCTATTACACCGCCAAATTTTGTGCTTACATCTTCAATGCTATCTCTATGTTTAATTCTCAAGAATTCTTTCTTCCTGAGGTATTTATTACCATTTAAGTACGAGGTCGTGACCGAGCTATCCTCTTTACCTTCTACCCTACCTCAAGCATTTGAGGGATAGGAGGAACGCTCTGTAAAGACAAGTCTGGAACGTCACAAGGAGCAAATTGAGGAAATTTTGAATCACCTAGATGAAAATCTCTTTTCGACAGCATTGAGCACATAGAGACAAAAATATGAAATGTCTCAGAAATGGAAGGGTGATAATTACAATAAGATTTTGAAAATCTAGAAGCTGAACTCCGAGAGTCTCGTACTCAAATTGCTAAACTCTAAAGAAAGCAAATAGAAAATAACAACAAGATTGCCCTGGCTCACTTCAAGATTGCTAATCTATATCAAATCATTGAAGAGATTCAGGTTCGTCACCAAGCAGATAAAGAAAGTCTTCTGAATGCAATCTATGAACACAAGAACAGCCAGGAAGGACCATCGGACTACTAGATTAGATACTAGTTATAGATTTTGTTAGAAACCTAGACAAGGGATGTGTGGTATAAATAACAACTCTTGATCAGAAATTTTGATATGTACAGTACAAAGGACAAGTTGTTCATGATATAAACATTGTGATCCCGGTTATACCTTGTTTAGTTATATTAATGATTTATATTTTATCATCTTATATCCAACCTAGAGATACGATACACAGAGAATTTTTAATAATTTGCATCCTTATCTCCTTTGTCATCATTTTGAAGCATACTCATGTCTTCTAATAAATAGATGCTTGTTAGAATCCATATAAAATAAGTATCTATGATTTCAATATCACTTATTGTTTTAAAAAAATGCTTAAAGTTCAAAAAAATAAGCATTCGCATTTTAAGACTTGTGATTTCATTCTTATTACGTGTTGTTCTTATGTTGATAGAATGCCCTCCTCAACAGGTTGTCAACATCTGCAAGCGCATAATGACTCAGGCTGCATCATGAAACTAGTTGTCTGATAGGTTTCCGCAGCTCTGGAAGCACAGACGCCTAACTCGGACATTAATGTTAATAAACCAGACCAAGAGACAGCTCCTGTTGTAGCCAAGAAAGTGTAGCTACAAAGTAGTTCATGAGCTGCACAACTATCAATTTCAACAATTCAGAAGGAGCTATGGGACTTAGCAGTGGGTTGAGCAAACTGAATCAGTGTTTTCCTGTAGCAACTGTACTGAAGACTGCAAGGTGAAGTTTGACTATTGGTACTTTAACTGTAGAAGCTCTATCAGGGTTGGAATTCTTTTGCCCACATATTAGGATAGAAAAATCTTTACAAGATTACTGGTTGAATTCAAGATGCTTTTGATAAGAAGTATTGTCCCGAACTGGGTCCAGAGATGGAAGACGAATTTAACATCTGACTATAAAGGGATGATCTACAAAGACATATGTGAGAAGATTCAGGAAATTGACAACTTGTGTCCCTCTATGGTGTTGATTCTGGAGAAATGATGGATGTTTTCATCAAGGGATTTCCTCGTAGTATTAAAGGTGGAATGTTACAGCACCTCTATCCTCAAACTCCTAGGGAAGCCATTAACATAGCCCGAAGGTAATGGACTTTAGGTATCAAAGCACACTCCGGTGCAAGTATCAAGTGATCACAAAAGAAAGTTTGACGACAGAAGAACTTTTAACAACAACAACTACCGTAACACTAACACCAACAACCGCTACAATAATACAACAACAACGAACAAAAGGACTGGAAACATTCAGGTCTTATGTTGTCCTCCAACTAAAAACCAATGGGTATACTAGAAACCGTCCTTTTGTGTAGAAAATGCCACTCTGCAATTACATCATAGGACCTTGAACTGTCAAGTGTAATACTTGCAACAAGGTGTGCCATTTGACCAAGAACTGCAGAAACAAAGGGCTAGCCACTGGAAGTAATCTGCTACCAGTGACAGTTACTTGTCATGCCTGTGGAGAGAATACGGGATATTATGCAAATCAGTGCACGAAAGAACTACCACAATAATGCCCAGGGTAGTGGCATATTGCTGGGGATAGGAATGCTCAACCAAGACAACCGAATAGTCACATGTTTGTTCCTCAAAATCAACATCTAGATAGAGTAATTATTGGATTCTGGAGCTGATAAATGTTCGTATCCATACCTCTTGACTCTATGTAAATATTCCACACATTCAATAGATTCCTTTTACAATTTCGAAATGGATGCAGGAAAACTAGTAAGCACAAACACCTTTATTCAGGGTTGCACCCTGACTTGTTAAAAACTAACCTTTTGTTAATTTGTTATTTGCCAATCAAACTTTGGTAGTTTCAACGTCATCATTTGGTATGCATTGGATTATCCAAGTATCATGCTGAATTATCTGTGACGAGATAAGTCGTAAACATCCCAATCAACAGTGAATCTTTGATCGTCCGAGTAATCAAAGTAGACCCGACTAAGTCTCATATCCTGTTATAAAAACAAGAGATTATACTTGGGGGGGGGGAGGTTGTCAAGTTTTCGTTATCCAAGTAATGGAAAAGAAGTCAGACGAGAAAAGAAAATAGAAGAATACAAAGTTGTCAGAGAATTCCCAGAAGTTTCACGTTGATCTAGCATGGACTTCCCCCAGTTCGCCAAGTAGAATTCCAAATCGATTTAATTCCAGGAGCGGCACTGCTCGGCCCACGAGACACCCTATAGTTTATGTCTTTTAGAAATGCAGAACTATCTAACAACTTCAAGAGTTATCAGATCGAGGTTTTATCCGACCAAGTACCTTTCTCCCTGGGGAGACTGTATGTTTGTCTAAAAAGAAAGATGGAACTTTCGATTGTGTATCGATTACCGAGAGTTGAATAAACTTACCGTAAAGAATCGTTACCTCATTACCAAGGTTTGATGAATGTATTTGACCGAAATTCTAAGGTTAGTGTGTCTTCTCTGAAGAATAACTTAGTTCTGGCTTATTCATCAACTGAGAGTAAGGGACTGAGGATTCCAAAGATCTTATCTTCAGAACAAGATACAGACATTATGAATTTCAAGTGATGCCATTTGGTTTAACTAACGCGCCTGCTGTATTCATGGATCTCATGAACCGTATGTGTAAACCATACTTGGGACAAATTCGTAATAGTGTTCGTCAATGATATTCTCATTACTTCGTAACTAAGAAGAGCACGCATATCATCTGAGACCTAAACCTAGCATTAATCAAGAAAGTGAAGTTGTTTGACAATTCTCTAAGTGTCGATTTTGATTGTTTCGTGCCAATTTCTTGGACAACTTAATTGATAGTCATGGACGTCATGTTGACCCCCGCCAAAGTTTAAAGCAGTTATGAATTGGACAATCTCCTAATTCACCTTTATGGACATTCATCAATTCTTTGACTGCGGTTATTATCAGAGATTTATCTAAGATTACAAGATTGCAAAGTCTTTGAATGAATTAACCTAGAATAAACAAGAAGTATATTGGGGAGAAAACCCTGGGGAAGAGACCAAGAGTCGGCTTTCCAATTGCTAAAACAAAAACTTTGTGAAGCTCCAATCTTAGCATTACCAGAAGGAAACGATGACTTTGTCGTTTACTGTGATGCATCTCTTCAAGGTCTGGGAGCAGTATTAATGCAAAAAGAAAAAGTTATTGCATATGCATCCCGACAACTCAAGCCTCACAAAGAAAACTACACCACACATGATCTTGAATTAGGAGCAGTAGTATTCGCTCTTAAAATCTGGAGACACTATCTATACGGTACAAAGTGTACAGTTTTCACTGATCACAAAAGTCTTCAACATATTCTTCATCAGAAAGAGTTGAACATGAGACAACGCCATTGGCTAGAATTGCTTGCAGATTACGATTGTGAGATTCGCTACCATCCTGGAAAGGCAAATGTCGTAGCAGATGCCTTAAGCTGGAAGGAACCACTCCAAGTCAGATCATTAATCATGACCCTTCACCCAAAATTACCAACACAAATCCTCGAAGCTCAAACCGAGGCAATCAAAGAAGAAAACGTCAAAGCTGAGAACCTACGAGGAATGGACAAATCATTTGAAATACGTCCTGATGGAACTTGTTGTATCAAGAATTGAAGTTGGCTACCACTCTTTGGAGGTTTGAGAGGCTTAATCATACACGAGTCTCAAAAATCAAAGTATTCCATTCACCTAGGTTCTGACAAGATGTATCAAGATCTAAAGAAACTCTACTGGTGGCCTAACATGAAGGCAATCATCGCTGAATATGTTGGCAAATGTTTGACATGTTCTAGAGTTAAGGCAGAATGTCAGAAGCTATCCAGCTTACTGGTACAACCAGATATTCCTATGTGAAAATAGGAAAGAATAACAATGGATTTCGTCACAAAGCTTCCCAAAACATTAAACGGGCATGACACAATTTGGGTCATTGTCGATCGCCTTATAAAATCCGCACATTTCATCCCTACCCGAGAGACAGATAGTATGCAAACCCTTACAAGGTTGTACATCAAAGAAATAGTCTCCTAGCATGGCGTGCCAATATCCATTATCTCGAATCATGACAGTCACTTCACATCCAGATTCTGGCAATCATTACAAAATGCTTTGGGTACTCAATTAGACATGAATACGGCATATCATCCCGAAACTGATGGACAAAGTGAAAGAACCATTCAAACACTCGAAGACATGCTTCGAGCCTGTGTTATAGACTTTGGAAAAGTATGGGAAAGGCACTTACCATTGGTAGAATTCTCTTACAATAACAGTTATCATGCCAATAATAAGGCAGCACCGTTTGAAGCACTTTATGGTCAAAAGTGCAGATCACCTATTTGCTGGGCCAAAGTTGGAGATGTTCAACTCACGGGACAAGAAATAATTCATTAAACCACTGAAAAGATAATGCAAATTCGACAACGTTTGCAAGCTGCAAGAGATCGACAAAGAAGTTATGCCAATGTAAGGTGAAAGCCTTTAGAATTCCAAGTTGGAGATCGTGTTATGTTAAAAGTATCACCTCAAAAAGGTGTCATTCATTTTGGAAAGCGAGGGAAGCTTAACCCTCGGTACATTGGACAATTCAAAATCCTTGAATGGATTGGCCCAGTGGCATATAAACTTGAGCTTCCCGAAGAACTCAGAAATGTCTATAATACTTTCCACGTCTCTAATCTAAAGAAATGCTTATCTGACGAATCTCTTGTCATTCTAATGAAAGAGCTTCGGCTCAATGACAAACTCAACTTTGTGGAAGAACCAGTGGAAGTTATGGATCGAGAAATCAAGCAACTAAGACAAAGTTGTATTCCTATAATCAATGTACGATGGAACTCTAAAAGAGGACCAGAATTTACATGGGAACACGAAGATGAAATTCGTGCCAAATATCCTCATCTATTTTCCAACATCACTTCAAAGTCCAATTAAATCTCGGGATAAGATTTTTGTAAGGATGGGGGACTATAACAACTCAGTATTTTCATCAATGTAAATATCCATCTATTAAATTAGATGCAATGTACTATCCATCTATTAAATTAGATGCAATATATACCACCTTTTTACAGGGACATTTTTCGCTTTATTCCATTATGTAACATAGTTTACATAACTAAAGTAAACGAGCTCACACAACCTACCTATGTCAACTATATCTATGTTTATATCATGTAAACATCCTAATATGTCAAGTCTATGCCCTAATATCATTTTTACCAAAAACATTATCCATTTAACAACGTTATATCAAAACAGGCTTTAAACGTTAAACGTTTATGTCAAAACCCTAACTATATGTAATGTATACATATAAAATGAATGTACAAGTATTCAAAACATGTGTACAAGTATCATAGCATAACATTTGAATAACTTTTCCCTCTAAAAACAATGTATAACTCATTTAAGCTCAATGTACAAATCAATGAAGCATAAAGTCAAATAAGCTCATTTTACCACTGTTTTCACTCTAGATTTCGTACCACCTCTTTTGTACAACATACAAGACTGAATACACAACATTTAAACCCTAATTACCCTAATCCTAAACCCTAATATATCCCTAATCCTAACCCTAATCCACGAATTAAAATCAAAAACCCTAAACCATACCCCCATTTTAACCCGATACCCATTTACACCCATTTTTACCCATTTTTAAACCAAGCACCCTCCCTAACACCTCCATGACCTCACCACCATGTCACCTAGCATCCATACAAGTAGCTCCATCACCACCTTGGTCACCAAGTTAGCAAAATCATCTCCTTGTCACCTCCTTGTAGCCGTGACCTTCAAACACCCCTCTACCTTTCCTAGCTACTATCCTAGGCCTTAATACTCATCACTAGCCTTCCATAGTCATAACTCTAAAACCCTTGACCCTTAGACACCAAGGAAACTTGGGCATAAAGGGTCATTCGACCCTATAAATAGCCAAACACCCCAACTCTTTCAAACACACCTCAAATCTTCAATATACACACAAATGGAGTTCTAGCAAGATCAAGGAAGAACAAGAGAAGCCCCAAGATCAGTTTGAAGCCAAAAAGAAAGAAGGAAGAAAGCTTTGAAGTTGTTTTCTACTTGTTTGAACCCAAAAACCTCATACAACCTGTTTTAGCTCAAGTAAGCTTAAAATCTTGTTCAATAAGCTCATATTCTGTTTTGAAACTTTCAATAGCCTTGTAGGATCATATGTAAACTCTTGTTTGATCCTTTGAACCACAAACCCATGTGTTTTTGGTTAAAAACCCTAAAAATGACCCGTTTTGATTTTCTAGCTAACGAATCTTTTTTCTAAACTTTTGTTACTTTAAAACATCTTATTTTAGCTTATTCTAATAAGCTATAACCTGCAAAACTCTTTTGGATTTCAAAAATATCAAAATTATGGATTTTGGACTTGTTTTGCAAAAGTTTTCAACATAGGGGTATATATTGTAACTTTCTAAAATTTATAACTAGAGGGGCTGAAAATGTTATTATTTCAAAGTTATAACTATAAGGACCTATTTTTCCATGTTTTAAAGTTAAAGGTTTAAATTATATATACTTTATATATAAGGGACTAAACTTGTAAAAGTTTATAAACCAAGGGTATATATTGCCATTTTTATATTCTTAAAAATATAAAATATTATATTTTTATATAAATTACAAAAACATATTAATATTATAAAACTTGATTTTATTAAAACCCGATACATTTATCGTTATTAATCATCTATCGACGCCTTATAAAACAAATACGTTATACAATTAACGTAATTTATCATCGACTAACTTTTGAAAAAATTTAAAACTATAACGTATCACGTTACTAGGGAGCTTCATGTGAGGGGTTTCATTTGGGTATACGTTTTGACGAGTTTGCTGGATTTACGATTAAAAGTGTCCTGACTCCTCAAACGTTTACTACATGACCTCTGAATTATGATGGCCCGAACAGTGATACAATACTTCCATAATAAATCCAATCAAAATGATATTTTATTATGACATAAAACATATCCAATCAAACTAAGACTTGACATATTACCCCAGGTTGCGTGACGAAGCCGTTACTTTCATTTCATATACTTTTGCCATCAATCAGATTTCCCTGTTAAGGTGAGTTCATAGACTCGCATTTCAATCTTTTAAATATTTTATAAAACCGCGTGGGGATACATGCTATAAACCATGAATGCAAGTATTTTTCTGTATGCTATCCTGATACATTATTGCCTAAGTTCCTACTTTTGCCATTAAGACCCCACTATCATGAACCGTTAATTACTCTCAGAGTAAGCGCGAATGATGTGGATAGATCTATTTGGGACTGGACTCCCCGTTGGTGTACCTATACTTTCGGTAACCAATAGCACTTCATTTGAATAACTATGCGAGTGTTTAACAAATGCACCCGTTAGGGCAATTACTTATGATTATTGATTATCCCAAGGCTTCGGTGTCATGAGCTTAGGGCAATAATACTGTTTTCTATAATAATTGTAAAACCATGCAATTATTATAAACCATGGGTGTATAACAACGTAACCCACTATTGAACTTGCATTTAAACTACTTAACTTAAACCTATGAATTTCACTCAACCTTTGTGTTGACTTTTTAGCATGTTTATCTCAGGTAATTGAGCAACTTATGGCACGGAGTGGCACGGACTTGAAGATGGCAAAACTGTTATCATTCAAACTTTATGTTACTAGATTTTGGGACCTTTCTTTTTGTAAAACTCTGATGAATAAATGAATGATAACAAAATTTTCCAAAAATGTCTCTTTACGATTCGTTTTCTATGATTATGACTCTTGTACTATGGAATAATACCCTAGATTAGCTTCCGCTGCTATATTTGACAAAATGGGGGTGTTATATTATTTCAAAGAAGACTGGGGAAGAAAAGTTAAATCAATACCCCTATATGTTTGTCAAATGATCTCCAGGTTATTTTGATCCACCTCGAATCGGGTCATTAATTAGATTGTAAATATCGAGCATGTAAAAGCTCAAGTGTAGGGGTACGTGTTATAAACCCCGTGTTATATTATGTTATTCAAAAAAAGAGAAAAGAAAAAGAAAGAGATTTGTGTAGAGTTGTGTAGAGTTTGTATATCTTCATCCGAGTCTTGGCTTAGCAACCAAACCAAAGTGTATTTGTGTAATTAATTAGCTAACCCTTCCACTTCAAATTTACCCAAAACCACCTAAATGTATCCCATCCGTTTCCATTTCCATTACATGTTATCTTACACCTACACCTCACAACCCTTTAAAAGACCTCTTAGATAGTAATGAATAATGCTTGCACCTAGCGGTGGAGGTTTGATCCTTTACCAAGCCTGTGGTAATTTATATGCTATGCCAGGTAATGAGTGTTGATTTTTTGTTTCTCCCATATGTTATAATTTATTATACAACCAAGTGAAAGAGAGAATCCCAAACACTTATGTGAGGTGCTAGTGTATATTTTCCGTGCTATTAATTACAAGGTCTAGAAGGTTGTGTTATAGAATACTTTTAAAGAGTAGGTAAAATGACCCTCATATTGTTATTGTCTAGGTAGAAAAGCCTATTTGCTTGAGGACAAGCAAATCCCAAGTGTAGGGGTATTTGATGAGGTGTCATTTTATGCACTTTTTAGAGTCATTTAACCCTCTAAATTATGCATGTATGCCCAAAATAGGTACTTAATCGTTCCTTTTCAGGTATTTCGATTTGGAAGGCATTTGGAAGAAATACGTGTGACTTGGGCTTATTTGGAGAAGAAACGGACAAGACTACGAACCAACACCAAGACTCTTGAAGATTTGTGCTCACAGAGCCTGGAGACGACGTCACCAACTCTACATGACGCCGTCACAACCCACCTAGTGACGGCGTCACAATCTTTCATGACGGCATCAGCACGCACCGACTCGCACGCAGATCTAGAAGATTCTACTCACGACGGCGTCATGACTAAAACGCGATGCCGTCGCAGCGATATTCTTATAAATATAGACCTGAATTTTAGGTTTTAAGTGTGTAACTTTAGAATAAAAAGAGGGTACAAACCCTAGTTCATTTTGCAGCTGTTGGGGATGATTTTAGGGCCTCAAAACCCTATTGTAACTCCTTCAACTCATGTTTTAATCAAGTAAGACTTATTTAATCATTCAATATGTCTTGTTGTGTGATTCCTATATGTTCTTGCTTTATCTTTAACATGCTTGGCTAAACCTTCTATTGTGTTTATTTATGATTGTATGAAACCTAGAATGTAGATCTTAGTGGTGTTGCTTCTTGTGATGATTATGCATGTTAGGTCTTAGAAAACCAGCTTTTGTCTGTACTGCTGTTGATATGTCTAGGGAAACATGATAGTGTAGAAAGGATACCATCGGGTAACAGTCTTCATACTACCTTGCCCCTTATATGGTTGATCCACTCTTAATATATTTCACATGCATTTAATATACCCTTAGGGGCCTTGTAATAGTCTTCATACTACCTTACTTGTGCGTTGCCTTAACGGGATATTAAATAGATGGCAGGTTTGTGTAATCTGTTCATAAATTAGGAAATAGTTACATAACTCATCACAAGTGTGACAAAGCAACAACACTAGGAGAAGCAATCTAGGGAGTAATAAATGATTAAATAAACATAATCTTATGTCCGCAGGGGCTAGTAATTAACGCGTATCGGAAATAAACATATTTTTATCATATTGTTATCACTAGTAGCGTAGATATTGTTTAGTTTAATAGCTAAAACCAAACCCACCTATCAAACATAGATTTTCTTGCTTGACTTAGATATAAAAAAAATCATAATTATTCTTCTATCAATCCCTTAGACATAACAATTATGTAGACCCCCTACTGCATCGCACAACGCCTTCCAACCTATTTCCCTTTTTAGAGAAAAATTAAACAACCCCCGAGTCTTGCCTATACTACACTACAACGATTAAGTACACTGCCTAAGGAGTTGTAAAACTTTGTGTTGAAGTCTTACGACGACCGCACGTCAACCCGCATTTGTTTAGTGATATTAGTAGCTGAATTTCGAGGTCGAAATTCTTTTAAGGGGGGGTAGTAAACTTGTTTGTTGTGTTTAACGTTTTGCCCCTCCTTTTGAGTTTGACACTATTTTATTTTTAGTCCTTTGACTAGTTGACTTTTGTCAGTTTATATAGATTTTGTACCGTGTTAACGGTGGTTATTTTGTTGAGAATTATGGTAATTTATGGTTTATTGTGAATAATAGTCATTTTTAGAGGTTATTATTATGTTAGTTAAGTTCCGGGTGGTTGACCCGTGAATTTTTTTAAAAATACCAATAAACGAGTCCTGACTACGTCCGTTTTAAAGTCACAAATGAGTTTTGAAGGGTTTAAAGTGTAAATAATCTAGGTTAATAGAAAAGTATTTTAAAGTAAATAAATGCTAAGTAACTTCGGGGAGTATTTTAAGGTTGAGTTTTTACGAGCTTTTTAAGTGATCACACGAAACCGGGGTGGTATAAGGAATAGTCGGGGTAACTCTTGGGAGTTGACTTAATGGGTGTATAGTCTCATTGGGGGACAATGCCACTTGGGGGCGATAGTTTGGGTTGGGGGGGGAAAGGGTGGGGTATAGGTTTTGTGAAGGTGAAGACGGGTGTGGGGCATTGGATATTTTTTAGGTTTTTGGAGTAGAAAGTCTTAGGTAAGTGGCTGATCCCCCCCCCCCCCCCCCCCCCCCCCAACCCCCCCCCCCCCCCCCCCCTCCCCCCCCCACCCCCCCCAATTTTCCGAGTACTATACACACAAAAAACACACTCATTTTTGAAGTTTTAATCAAGAACTTTGAATGGTCTAGTTCATACGGGTTGATGACCAATTGGCATTTGGGTTCATAAAAAACAAGTTTTGTGGTTCTCCGATTTCGTGACGAAAATCTATATTTTGAAGATTTTCTTGTAAGTTTCTAAATTTAAATTTCGTTTGTCCTTTTTGGGTTTATATTGATGCATAGATGTTAGTTGTACAAGTTGATCATCGTGAAAATTGATTTTTGGAAACGAATGGAAACAAAACGGATGTAAAAGGGGTGTTTAGTTCGTCGAATAAGAAAAGAAAGAAAAGGGTTTTTGTAGTTTTGATGTAGTGGTCATGATGGTTGAATAGCATATGCTTGCTGTCTAGATAGTCCCGCACGCGCTCCTTCGATAATAGATTGTATAGCTTATTTTGGGCTTATTTCGTGGCTTATTGGAGCTTATATGCTCACGTCACCTATTGGATATCACCAAGGGAAAATTTGTTTTGTTTATTTTCGTTGTTGTGGGTATGTCTCTCCCCGTGGGCTCTACGTTCTCCGCCGACCGCCGGCTCCTAATGGTAGAGGTATCCAATTGCTGATACGTAGCTTATTAGATTTTTTTATTGCTTATTTACGTATTTTGGATGCTTATAGGCTCACGGCCCCCAATAAGCACATTTAAGCTGTGGATTAATGGGAGGGCTTTATTGTGGTCTGGATTAATTTTTATTATTTGGTTATAGATTATGTATTATAAAAGGGCCTTGGTTTTGGGCTTGGATCGTTTTTTGGACTGTTATTAATAAATACATTATATGGACAATTATTGGGGCTACTTTAACAGCCCAATTAATAGATATTTGTCGTTTTAAGAGTTTTGGACGGAATTTTGTAGCAAAGTTAAAGTAATGTATTTATGAAGTGATATTGAACATTATTTTGGGAAAAACGTTTTAGCAAACGTTAAAGATTGAGATTTTGGAAAATTTTTCGGGAAAAGTGTCGAATTTTGTGAAAAAGTGTTTGAATTAAGGTTTGAAACCTTGGAAAAACGTTGTATTAAACGTTCGTGTCATGTCGTATTTTATAAAAAGTTTTTTTAATTAGAAATTTTTACCTAAAGACTTGATTTCTTATGTTAAAATAATAAAAATATTATTTTATTATTTTTTATTTTATTTTAATTAAATTAACTAAATGACGATAAAATATAATTTTTTCCGAAACTTCTTAATTGTGTTTATTATGAGTAAAGTTGTTCATTTTTAAACTTTTTTGATTATTTTTACGGTGATAGGTTTCCGAAATTGACCTATCTTGATATTATTTTTATTATTATAAGTAAATATTGTTGTATGATTTGATATGGTTCGGAGGGGTATTTTAGTGGGTTGGGTTGGGTGCGGGTGGGGGGGGGTTACGCCGTTATCCAGTATTTGTTGTGTTTGTTAGAGCGGAATTGGGTACGACTACCCTGGTATGTGTGAGGTCCTGCCCCTAATTCAGTGCTCTAGCTGGTAGTCCTTTAGTGCGGTAAGTGGGACATATGTGTGGATGATTTAAAATGGGTGGTTTGCATTTATTTCACTGTTATATGCACTATTGCCCACTGTTTTGTATATGGCAAATCTTTTGGGTTTAAGGTGTAACCTACGGAGCTCACCAACATTATTGTTATTTGTTTTAGAGTATCATTATTCAGGTGAAGTGAAAGAGGAATAAAACTTGGTGTGAAATGTAGATAGTAGGCTTAGATGTATCCAGTGTGGATTTTCCATGTGAAGCCTTGCTTGCTTCGCTTGTTTGTTTAATTTTAGTACTTGGATGTTTTTGGTTTAAGTTTGGATTTGGACCCCTGTGTGGGTAATTGGATTTGTAAGAGATTATAGAATTGAGTATGATTTGGGACATCACTCAAGGTTGTTCAAGGTTGATGGTATTTGTAACACTTGAAGTCTATTGATGTGGGTTGTCGTAGGACTTCTACATGAGAAGTTTTACAACTCCCTAGGCAGTGCACCTAATCGTTGTAGTGTAGTATAGGCAAGACTCGGGGTTGTTTATCGTTCACTCGAGGAATAGGATGGGAATGTTTGATCAAAGGCCTAACAGAATTCTAAGGAGTTGAGGGAAGATTCTTTTGTATTTTATGTTTTATAGGAAAATAGTTAAAATCATATTTTGAGAGAGGGTCAGAGGGTTTGGTTTTAGCTAAATAAAACTAAATAACAAACTACGTAATGGTGATAACAATAAAGATAAAAGACTGTGTTATTTAATCATGTAGTACTCCTTAGATTGCTTCTACTAGTGTTGTTGCTTGTCTCATTGTGATGATCTGTGTATCATTTCTTAAAGTCCATGAACAAAATTTAACGAACCCGCCATTACTAGTATTCCGTTAGAGAAGAAGAAAACGCACAAGTAAGGTAATATGAAGACTATTACAAGGCCCCTAAGGGTATACTAAGTGCATGTGAAATATATTAAGAGTGGATCAACCATATTAGGGGGCAAGGTAGTATGAAGACTGTTACCTGATGGTATCCTTTCTACACAATCATGTTTTCCTAGATATATCAACAGCAGTACAGACAAATCTGGTTTTTTAAGACCTAACATGCACATCCATCGCAAGAAGCAACATCACTAAGATCTACATTTTATGTTTCATACAATCATAAATAAACACAATAGATAGCTTAGCCAAGCATGTTATAAGTAAAGCAAGAACAATAGATAATCAAACAACACATAGACATATTGAATGATTAAGTAAACCTTACTTGATTAAAACATGAGTTGGAGGAAGTACAATAGGGTTTTTAGGTCCTAAAATCGTCCTTAACAGACGCTAAATGAACTAGGGTTCGTACCCTCTTTTTATTCTAAAGTTACACACTTAAAACCCTAAATTCGGGTTGGTATATATAATTAAAATTCTTTGTGACGGCGTTGAGTCTTGCACGCGCTCGTACACCCGTCATGATTATAACGCACTCTATTACGTAGAATCTCTTCGCGGGCCTGCGCGTTCATATACTCTCGACGCACCCGTTGTGGAATGTCTGCGTCGCTCACGCACCCAGGCCGTCACTGTCGCAAACGTGCTGACGTTGTCTCTCCAGCTCTATGTGAAGAGCGCGAATTTCCTGTGAAGAGTGTTGGTGTTAGGTTCGTTATAGTCTTGTCTGTTTCTTTCTCTAAATGAGCCAAGTCCTCGAAGTATTTCTTCCAAATGCCTTTCAAATGCAAAAAATACCTGACATTGATACGATTAAGTACCTATTTTGGCCCTAAATGCATGATTTAGGGAGGTTAATCGAAGTCCCCCGAAAAAGTGTTATAAAAATGTCACCTCATCAAATACCCTACACATTGGGATTTTCTTGTCCTCAAGCAAATGAGCTTTTCTATTCTGCACAACTTACAATATGGAGGGGTCATTTTACCTACTTTTAAAAGTATTCTACAAAACAACCTTCTAGACCTCGTAGTTAAAAGTACTCGGGAGTATATACTAGCACCTGCAACATATAGTGTTTTGGGATTTCTCTTTTTTACTTTCGGGTGTTTAAATAATAAATTTTAACATGTGGGGGAAACGGAAAATCTCACTAATTACCTGTCATAGCATATTAAATTACCTTAGGCTTGGTAAAGGATCGAACCCTTCTACGCTAGGTGCAAAGCATTATTCATTACTATCTAAGTGGTCTTTTAAAAGGGTTGTGGTGTAGGTTTGTATGAATAACAATATAAAGGAAACGGAAATGGATGGGATACATTTAGGTGGATTTGGGTGAATTTGGAGTGGAAGGGTTAGCTAATTATTTATACGAATACACGCTGGTTTGGTTGCTAAGCCAAGACTCGGACGAAAGATTTACAATACCTCTACATCGATCTCTTTTTGTTTTTCTATTTTTCTCATTCTTTTTTTTTGTAATAAACATATAAACATGGGGTTCAATAATATGTTACCCCATACACTTGATCTTTTACTTGCTCGATTATTTACACATCTAAATAATGACCCTGATTGGAGATAGATCAAAATACATGGAGATCATTTGACAAAACATTTGGTGGTATTGACTATAATTTTCTTCCCTATAACATCTGGAAAATAAATACTAACATTGAATCCAATCATCCCAAAAAAGTATTAATGGATAAGGACTTAGCAACTTGTACTCAAATAATTAACTTGGGTTAAACACAATAATGTACTAAAAGTGAGTACATACAGGGTAGGCTAAGGCAATTTGGGTGTAACGATTGGTTTAAGGGTGACAAAATTCAACTATTACATACTTCCGGAATAGTCTATTCAGGAATTCCTAGAAATCCCCTTTCGGTCGTTCCGTAATACATAAATAGAAGAAATATGAAAAGGATAGGCTCAAATGGTTGTACTAAGGGTATCCTGCACTAAAGATGAGTGCATGGCAAGGGTGTGGATAGTTATATGATCGAGGTGACCGTCTCATAAACAATTTAATGTTTAAAAACACGGGTTAATCCTAGTGCCCTCTTATCAAGAGTGAATCCTGAGATACTTACTATGCGGTCTAGGAATGCATCACAATTAGAAATTTATAGAAAAATTTGTGTAATATGCTACCGGTACACTCTACATAATCCTAAATAACCAATACCAATGTTCTAGAAAAGGCGAGGAAAACCACGCTATACACATCGTACGATGGAATTAACACACATGATTGCTCAAAATCCTTATCTCGAAAACAAGCTAAATGTATATAAAACTTATAAGGGCTGTACATCACATTATGAGGGTGGGAATTTTGAGCGGTTTTTTTTTTGTGCTAGTCATATAAATTCCTATCCATGAGACGCTAATAATACTCGGTTTTCGTCGGTATGTGTCATAAAAAATTTAAATTTTGGTAAAATTACCTCTTATGCTATGTTTCGATATATTACCTATCTATTTAAGGACAAAGCAAATGAAAAATGAAAGAATAGTTTCTAAGGCTTATTTCCCCATACACTTAAGTTGAACATTGTCCTTAATGTTCTATATAAGTACCTGTAAAAACAGATAAAGGGAAACAAAAACGAGAAAAATAAACTAGTACTCCCCTGGTTTGCTCAATAATAGAGAAGAAACACGCGATAACCGGTTAAATCGTCTTCCAAGAATCGTCTAATGGAACTTCCTAAGAACTTACAAGCTTCTTCTCATCAAATATAACCTGTAATCAAAGACAAAGACAACTATACCAAGCATAAAATATGCGATTTACATAATATACAATGTGAAATTTGACTCGATAAAACAATAAAGATAGGATGAGAGAATTGTTAAACTCAAGGTTTTGCATGTTTATAAAAGAATATTACATATTTTAAATGTTGTGCAAGTTTTATTTTCAAAAATAATTAAAAATTTTAAGTTTTCTTAACCTGGGCGTATGACGCCGTCACAGTTATTGTGACCCCGTCACAGGTGTCGTGGTGACGGCGTCGCATGCAAATCGTGACGCGGTCTCCACGTTTTGTGAAAACAAAAATTTTGTTTTTGATGAAAAATTTCCTGCACTTGATTCCATAAGTTAATTCCTGTAAAAATAGGTGCATAAAACCTAAGATTTAACAACTCATTCATATGACTCGAAACTGACGTGAATTAATCTAAACAATTTATTTAGCATGTTTGAATTTTGGCTCAAAAGTCGGATAAGTTCCCCTACACTTATTGTTTGCAAAATACCTTTGATTGAAATTAAGACAAAATTAAAGACAAACAAAGCATGATTACAAAATAGTTCAAACATAATAAAACAAATGGTAAAGAATTAAAATCACATGACACTAATTAAGCTAATTCATAATGAACTTACACAAATATTTAAAACAAGAGTCAAAGCATCCAAGCCCTAGAAACTATTACAAAACATAATTGTTCGAATGACAAAGGATGAAAATAACAATGGAATAAGATAAGAGAGATCAAGAGAATCCATCTTGAGGAGGGTAGGGGCGGTATGTGTAGCCGGGAGGCATGCATCCCTGATAGCCATAAGGAGGGTAGTCAGTCTCGAACCTAGGGAATGGATCAATCTGGAGGTACGGCTCTAGGTTGTCGCGGGTTGACAGGTGCTGGAACTGGCGGACAGTGTGATCATACATCCAGTGAGCTCGTTCATCCTGCTGCTCCATCCAAGCGTCAATCCTTACCCAATGCTCATCTTGCTGATCCATCCAGCGTGCTTGGCGGACCTGCCAATAACCTTGGCTCATGTGACGGTAGATGTCCGTAGAGCCCCCAACTCCTTCGTTTCCCCCTTCTCCATTACCTCCTTCATCATCACCTTTACCTTCTCTCACAACCTCTCTAGTAGCCGGCCAACAACACTTACCCTCGTGGAGTTCCATGATAACTCCTATCTTAACCAATGATGTTTTTTTATAAACATGTAGAGGGGGCTCACGGTTCAACACACTTACCATTTCATTGGTGAGCGACCCATAAGACCGAGAGATCTTCGTCA
The DNA here is from genome assembly GCA_026074375.1 of Tanacetum coccineum. Lineage (NCBI taxonomy): Eukaryota > Viridiplantae > Streptophyta > Magnoliopsida > Asterales > Asteraceae > Tanacetum > Tanacetum coccineum. The sequence goes on from BQNB010002513.1 coordinate 88,036, forward strand.
CATACACCCCCCTAAAAATCACACTCTTATCCCTCACACTCTTTAGGTACTTGGCGAGCCAATAAGGAATGTTACAAACAACCCATTCCCAAAAGAAGCAATAAAGAAAGAATAAGTCAATATCAGTGACACGATTGGTGGTTTCTTTCCTTCCCGTAATGGTCATCGTGATGCACCGGTGAGCAAGCTTAACTCTTGGGTTCCTAATAGATTGGGCCTTTGTGTATCCCACATTGAACATCCCGTCACCAACACTAGGCTAAAATAAGTGAGTTAAACAAGTAGCATTGACTGTTTCTGCATTTCTCAAACCACTAAGTGTTACAACATCCCTAGATTCCCTCTCGGAGTATAAACCAACCCTCCATACAAACTCAAGAAGGGGCATTTCCCTTTCCACTCCTCCCAACCTAAATGTGACACCCTTGTGTAGAGGTTCATACCTACAAGGGGTGGCATCAAACCCAAACAAGGCAAAGAATTCGCGAGTAAGCTCGTGGAAGATGGTCTCATTGATTTGGAAAAGGTTGGCCCATTGCGGTCCAGAAAAAGGATCAGTGTTGATGGAGTCGAAGAATGATTGAGTAAGACCCTTGTTGGACAGAATTTCCCAATCCACAACATTCTCGGAATGAATAGAACATCTGGCGAGGTTGTTGTAGTTCATTTAGTGGTCCTCATTATCAAATAACCCGAACTTGCGAACCTTCTCTTCCATTGTCTCATTGTGGGATGAGGAGGCTTGCCCCCTAGTGCTCCTAGATCTCTTGCTCATTTCCTATATTAAAGTTAAAACATGAAGCGAGAGGAGTTAGCCGGCAAAAATTGGGCATATTATTTGGTTAGAGGGTGGAGACGGCGTCACCAATAACACGTGACGCCGTCGTAGAGGGTATGATTCAAAAATTATTTTTACAAGGGAAAACTAAGCTATCATTTGATAAACATGTTCCCAAACACCCCCTTAGTATTAGACCCACATTAGGAATTCGAAAAAATAGAGTCACCAATCCTTGCTTCGAGTTGTTTTTGCAAAAGTGTTTATTTCTGATGATTCAATACTTAAGGTAACAACAAACATATTAGATTGGTGCCTAATTCTTCCTAATTTCAATCAATTAGGTATAAATCAAATCGGGGGAAATAAATCAATTGAATGGTTTTGAAATTAATTAGATGAAATTGCCAGAGTAGGATGAGTGAATTACTTACCGATTGAGGATGAACAACCGTGGAACGATGGGAATCGAATTGGGGCTTGGTGGAAATAGTTGGTGGTTGTTTGTGTTTAAATGAAGGGGAAAAGAGAATTGTGATGGGTTTTATAAGTTTTTGATCCGGATCGTCGTAACGGCGTCACGGAAAAATTTTCAGTTTTGACCCTTTTTGTTTTAGAAATTTCGCAAGTGCAGCCCATAATTTCCCTTAAAGGAAGGGTCGTGTGTCCTTCCTCCCGGGTCAAACGCATGGTTGCTAATAACGTGTGTAAATGAGTAATGGGGAGAGGGATCACGTTTGATGGGGTCCTAATTCACAGAGGTGGGCTTGCTTTGGGCAAGCGGTTGAACGGTCAGGGAATTGGTCGGTTTATGATGGGATTGATTAGTCTTGCTTTCAGGCTTAAACCCAAAGGTTTTCTTCCGGGGTTGAGGTGAATGCAAGGGTATTATTCGAACATATCTAACACATAAAAGATTTGTAGGATTAGGAAATGTCTTCTTCTTAGGGTTTTCTAAGAAGTCATGCTTAACACTTTTCTCCAGGACCTCAGTGTCTGGATACCTTGTGATTTTAATGATCTTCTTAGGTTTATCTTCCTCCTCCCTTATACGCTCCTTGAGTCTTTATGTGACTTCTGAAGAGAATTCCATGAATTCATCCGTAATAGCTTGCATGTAATCTTTGAACTGCCTGATCCTTTCTTCTTGGTCAAGGACAAAGTTTATCACGATGTGTTCAAATTCTTCTTGAGGTGACGACTTAGAGGATGGTCAATGCACCTCATTGGTTGCCAATTAGAATACGCTTTCACTTTCCTTCATTAATGAGATCGCGTCCTTCATAAGTGTATCAACTTTGTGTTCCATGATTCCAAGTAATTGCTCTATGTCGGGATTTTCGTAATTAAAGCTCATTTCTTCTGGGGTGAGGGCATCATTCCACCCTTCATCCTCATACTGGGCTACTCTTTTGATGGTAGCCCAAGCTTCGACTGGGCTTAGTTTCCTAAGTCTCTCTCCTGATGCGTAGTCGATGCATCTTTGAGTGGTGCCATCGATATGATCGTAGAAGATTTGAATTTGAAGCCATAAGTCGAGACCATGATGAGGGACTTTTTGAAGTAAGTCATTGAAACAAGTCCATGCTTCGGATAAATATTCTCTATGATATTGTTGGAACATCAGGATATCATTGAGGAGTTTTGCGGTCCTTCCCGGTGGAAAGAATTGAGTAAGGGATCGGGTAGTAAGATCCTCTCATGTGGTGATGGATCCTGCTGGAAGGCGTTCAAGCCAATTGCTAGCTTGATCCCAGAGGGAAAATTGAAATAAACGCAGGTGCGTTCTGTAAGATCCCGTTAACACTTCATATAACACATATGATGCACGAATTTGTAACAAGAAATTAGTAAGAAAGATGGTGGTGTAAAGAGAGAAAGAAGAGAGAGAGAGAGATGAGAGAATTGAGAGAAAAGATATTTTTTAAAAATGAGAAGAGATATTTTTCTAAGTAAAAAATATCTATATATACCCCTACACATTTAATGTGACGCGCGGGATATTTAACTAGGACTCGGGCTCGGGTTTTGCTTGGGATTAAACCCGAAACATATACAATATTAGTTTAACTATCGAGCCCGATTCCCATAATTTCTTTACAACATTATTAATAATTATTTGACAAGAGAGACTTAAATACATAATGAACGAACTTCATGTTCGACTCAATATTTTGAGGCTAACAATCTCCCCCGAAGTGAGTTCAATGATGACACTCCTTCATGAGATAATGAGATTGCTTTTGTCGTTAAGCTCATGTGGTCTTGGTCTTTCTCTTTGTTCTTTGTTGTAGGCTTGTTCCTTCATGCTTTGCGATCTTTACTTTTGAGCCTTTGACATTGTCTTTAACGTCTATGCCATCTTGCGATCTTATGACTTTGACCAACATGCTCATTCTATGCATCATCTTGAAAGCTTTATTTCAGAGTTTGCGGAAGTCTTTGTCTTAATTAATGCGTCAACATAAAGTTGGTTGAATTTATAGGTGTATGTAACTGTATATGCAGGACCGCAATGGGAACTTTCCCCTGCCCCTGACTTAATGCAACAGATGCAGACATCACAAAAGTGATTCGTTTTCTTACAGTATGGATCACGGAGTCGACATAAATAAATTACAATATTAAATATTGCTACATTGCCGTGTGATGTTCAAACCGTACAAATCCAAATCCGACTGATATTACATTCAGTTACCAGTGATAGATTGTCACCCCGAACGGGGAGGTCAATCCCAAATAGATCTATCTATAATCATTCGCGCTCACATTCCAGTAATTGACAGTTCATGATTCATGGGCATAGTGGGTTATCGCTACTTAGGCAAAACGTAATCATGATAAATGTACACTTGCGTCCAATTGTAAACCATGCCTTATGTTTACTCACCTCAAAAACTGTTGTTAAATTAATAGTTGTAAAACATGGGGTCTACTATGAACTCACCTTGAGTGAGTAAACTGATAATAAAATATCCCAAGTAAAAACGCGTCACGCTAACGCCCGAATGCAACCTAGTTAATATAGGTCGAATCAGTATTCAAGTACGTTGTCTAACAACAACCATATATAATCCTATATAGTTATCATCGTACTATCGTTCGGGCTATCATAATTTAAGAGGTCATGATATGACGTACGAGGAGTTAGGACACTTTAAATCGTATATCCATCAATCGTCAATACGACCTCCGAAGAAAGCATCATTATGAAATTTCTAGTAACTATAGCACTTTGATAACTAATAATGATATATATTATATATTTAATATATATAGCTATATCACCATCTATTCGTTTAAGTGAAATCGTAATTATAAAGTAAAAAACGTTTTAATTAGACTTTAGGAAAAAGGACATAGTTTGTCGTTTTAAGTACGTTTCTCGCGTTTTTACGCCCAACGCTTTCGTATTAAGTGAGTGATCATTAATCACATTTTTTAAGGTTTTTGAGATTCTGTGATGAATAGTGTTTTTATGTTCATAACGCTTTATAATCGTTTTTATACTTTTCATCAATGTAAAACCGTTTTTGTCATATCTTATTCGTTATAGCTCGTTTTAGCGATCTTTCGAACACGTTCTTTTTTCGGGTATTAATTGTGAATGTTTTTCATATATTATAGATGTTTCCAAAGTTATAAGTTTCTGCCATGAATAGGTAGCTTTTTATAAAATTTGTTTTTTAAGTATTTTAAGCATCGTAATCTTGTAAATAGCGTATCTTCTTTGTTATAAATCAGGATTTCGCGTTTATTATCATTTTGGAATCTCATGAGATGTACTATCTTTTATTTATACATATATGGCTGCTTTCCAAAATCGAACCAAAACAGAAGTTTGAGTGATTTTGTGATGTTAGGACTGTTTTAAGCATGATTTTTGTACCATTAAGCTTCAACAACTTTATGACCAAATACTACTTCAAACATTTCTATCTTATGTTTTACATCTATAAAGTCCATTAGGATCATACTTTACTCAAGTGTGTGCAGGATAACAAGTTTAACTACCTTTCATTGTAATATAGTTAAATTTAGAAACCCTAATTTGTACATTACATGTTTATATTAAAAACACATGTTAAAACATTATAATCCCTTTTAACATTCATATTAGCATCCAATGGGACATGTATAAGTTCACAAACATTGATCATAAAGAAAAATTCTTTCACATATTCAAAAGTATCATAAATGGTGATTTAGCTAAATGGCTATATGAACACATAAAATCTTAGTTCTGAAATGATTAAGCTTCTTAAATACCTTGAGTGGATGAGTTAGAGAAAATATATATACAATTCTACACCTTGTGATTAACAACCTTGGCTTGAAAATATAAGGTGAAAACCCTAATTTCAACCAAAACCCTAATCTTGCAATATCTTGTTAAAACCCTTTCAAAGCTTAACCAACCCTTCAATTCTTCTTAGAATACCTTAAGTATGATGTATAAACACTAATATGGTGAAAGAAAATCAAGCTATGGATTGTGTATCTTGGTGGTTTTGAGCCGTGGCTAATAGAGAAGGAAATGGGAGAGTTTGATTGATTTTACACCTTGGAAATGTGATATGTGTGTGATACTTACTAGCTAAGGCCTTTTATACAAGCCAAGGACTCAAGGAAGGCCTCAAGGAAGGTTCCTAGGGCAATTGGTCAAGAGCATGTGAAGGTGTAAGACATGGTTCCCTTGATATTTGTAATATCTAGATATTTAGGGCAAAATTCATGCACTTAGATATTTCTTTGGTCCTATCCCTAAAAATTCGGCCACATACATATATATAAGATGATATTTTGATTATTTTGTGTATTGGGTATAATCGTGGGTATTCGTTTAAGCGTAGTTAGGTTTTGGTGCTTCTGGGAATGCCGAAACGCATTTTATCGCGAAACGTAAGCATTTTACGTAACCAATAAAAATAAGATGAACAAAGTTGATAATTATCCTATAATAATCATTTTAACACTTGCAACTATGTAATAGTTTAATGTTTAATGCCGTTTACTTAAATTATCATTTTTTGTTTACGCGATTTTTAGCTTAACGATTACGATTTAAGAGCTAAACGCGTAAACCCTAAAAATAATTGTCTGTGAAAATTACTAAAATGTCCATACAATGACCTAAAACATGAGGTGTTATATGTAAAGTGTTGTGTGTTGTAATTTTGTTGCTGTGATATAATCATTAGGGTTAGGTGATCATGTTTTGATGTTCGTTTGAGATCCCCATTCAATATATTGCATGAATTGATAATTTCGTATATAATTTGACTTTCAAAAGTCGATGGAGGTTTGTTGTTGTTGTAATCAGTTTTTATGCTTTTGTATGTTAGTATAAAGTCATTTTTGAGTAGCAAAGTAAGTTGGCATGTCCCCCTTAAGTTTTAAATGGCTTTCGTGGTTCAAATTGGTAGTGTAAGGCTTAAGTCTGGTGTAGAGTGATAGATTAGGTTGTTTCAGATGCTTGCTAGGAGATTTAAATGATCTAGCATGCCTTGAATTGAGTTTTTGAGTAGCCAGAATGAAGGAAAATTGAACTTAAATTTGGTTTTATTCATGGGAGATGTTTCTAGGTAGCGGTTTGCTTATTTCTTTAGGTAGCAGTTTGCCTCAAATTCTAAGCAGCGGTTTGATTAGAATTTGTACATAGCGGTTTGCTCTAAAATTTAATATTATGATAAAATAGGGAAACCGTTGCATGGCAGCGGTTTGGCTATTTATTCTTTTAATATTAAAAATGCCAAACCTCGATTTCAATTTTTTTAAATGGCAGTGGTTTGATTAAAATGATTTTAATATTCATAGCGGTTTGGTCGAGGCGGTTTGATTACAAGGAGTAAAATATTATTTTCTTATAATAATAATATTTTTCTCATGGCGGTTTGGTGAATTTCCATACATCGGTTCGCTCAAACCACTATGTGGCGGTTTGGTAACCTCCTACATGGCGGTTTACCTAAACCACCATATGGCGGTTTACCTAAACCACCATATGGCGGTTTGGTAAACTGTTGCGTGGCGGTTTGGGCCAATCTCCTAAGACTTGGCCCATTAAGCCCATTAACCACTTTAGGCCATTTCTTAAAGGCCCAATGCACAACTAACTCCATCCAGGCTTTGTAAATTATGATTGAGCTTGTCGGTTTAATTTGGAACCGTTTGACCAATGATTGACGGCTTGATTACTATGACTCAATGTGTAGTATTTAATCATACCGGATTTAATCATAACCTAATCAAACATGGTATGGGAAGTCAAACACAAGGCTAATATTGTCTTCTAACATCAATTATCTGCCATTTTATCTATCTATGTTGATATGCTTATGCAGATAAGATGGCTGAAGAGAATATTCCTGCCCCTACCAGATCTGATGATTAGTTGGTCCCCGTCAAGGCCCGCTTACCTTATGGGAAGAGCAATATTCTCTTGGATCTACAAAAATTGCAAAAGAACCATATCTTCCGCATATATGTCAATATTCTTCATAATACTAATTTCTTCAGAGCACTCACTTTGCATCACAATTGTTTCATTCTATCTACATACTAGCAGTTAGGAAGGACTTCTAACACAGAAGCAAGTTTGGTGTATATAGCTTCCAACTGGACGAACAGTGGTTTACTCTTAATGCTGACCTTCTCCGTGAGGCCTTAGAGATTACCCCTGTAAACCCATCCCATCCTTTTGTTTCACCCTCTGCGGGTGAACAGGTCATGGATTTTGTTAACAAACTGGGCTACCCAGAGGCAATTCACTTTGTTTCCAAGATGCATGTGAATAATCTTTATCAGCCATGGAGGGCTATGCTTACTTTGATCAACTAGTGTTTAACCGGGAAGACTTCTGGTGGTGATAAACCCAGACACCCTATTCTTCAAATGTTGTGGGGTATTGTCACAAGATCGAATGTTGTAAACTTCTATGGGAAGAGTTTGTTCAAGGGATCCTTCTTTACTCATCAGGCCAATCTTGATAATCCTACCAAGAAGTCAACACCTTACGTCATTCCTTACCGCCGGTTTACAAAGCTGATAATCTATTACTTGAGAAGTAAAAATAACATTCACAGAAGACCTGAGTCGCTTATTCATGTTACGGGTGATGACTTTCCTCTTGGTAATCTTGTTGTGGTTGTTGTAAGGGACTTCTACAAGAAGTTTTACAACTCCCTAGGCAGTGTACCTAACCGTTGTAGTGTAGTATAGGCAAGACTCGGGGGGTTGTTATCATTCACTCAAGGAATATATTGGGAAGGCTTGATCAAGGTCTAATAGAATTCTAAGGGTTGAGAGAAGATTCTTTTTGTGTTTTTATATTTTATGAAAGTAGTAAATCATATATTTGAGAGGTTTGGTTGGTTTTAGCTATTAAACTAAATAATAATCTAAGCTACTAGTGATAACAATATAATAAAAGATTGTGTTTATTTAATCATGTATTACTCCCTAGATTTCTTCTCCTAGTGTTGTTGCTTTGTCACACTTGTGATAATTTATGTAATTATTTCCTAAGTCATAAACGAAATAAGAAACCGCCATCTATTTAATATTCCGTTAAGGCAACGCACAAGTAAGGTAGTATGAAGACTATTACAAGGCCTCTAAGAGTATATTAAATGCAATTGAAATATATTAAGAGTAGATCAAACCATATAAGGGCAAGGTAAGTATGAAGACTGTTACCGATGGTATCCTTTCTACACTACCATGTTTTCCTAGACATATCAACAGCGATACAGACAAAGCTGGTTTTCTAAGACCTTAACATGCATATTATACAAGAAGCAACACTACTAAGTCTACCCCTAGGTTTTATCCAATCATAATAAACACAATAGAAGGTTTTAGCCAAGCATGTTAAAGAAAAAGTAAGAACAGATAAGAATCACACAACAAGACATATTGAATGATTAAGATAGTCTTACTTGATTAAAACATGAATTGAAGGAAGTACAATAGGGTTTTGAGGCCCTAAAATCGTCCCTAACAGCTGCTAAACAAACTAGGGTTCGCCCTTTTCTTTTACTCTAAAGTTACACACTTAAAACCCTAAAAACAGATTTGTATATGTAGGAAAATCGCTGTGACGGCGTCGCATTTTAATCGTGACATCGTCATGAATAGAATACTCTAGATAATGGGATGGGTTGTGCATTCTGACACCATCATGGATTCTTGTGACGCCGTCTTGGTAAGAGTTATGATGGCTTCATGTGTAATCTGTGACGCCGTCTCCAGCCGTTGAGAACATAATCTTAAGAGATGTTGGTGTAGGTCTGTAGTCTTGTCCGTTTCTTCTCTAAATGAGCCTAAGTCACGTGTATTTCCTCCAAATGCCTTCCAAATGTTGAATACCTAAAAAGGAACAATTAAGTACCTCCTTTGGGCATAAATGCATGATTTAGGGGGTTAAATAACCCCAAAAAAGTGTATAAAATGACACCTCATCAAATGCCCCTACACTTGTGTGAGTCCCGAACTGAATAGATCTTTGCAACCTATTAAGGATGATAGCCAAGGTGTATAAATACAGTTTGACTATATAGAAACACTGACTATGAATACTATGTGCTAATGCGGAATCTTAACACAAGTACTAAGAAGAACAATGAAAAACCAAATAACAATTTTTGTTAATCTGCTTTGAGTAATTACAGATTACTAACTATGAGATATGATTTGTATGAGATGTATTGAGCTCCTCTCTCTAACTATGCCAAGAGGGATCCTTTTATAGATCAAGGATAAACCCTAACAGGCTTACAAAACGCGTAAAAGATAATACATATCTTTTCCTAAAATATCTCATACCCTATCTCTTAAATGGTTACTTAACTAAGTTTACTATCAGTACTAACTAACTGATCAGTTACTTAACATTGTACTGTCCAGTACTAACTATAACTAGGGTTCTCAAACTATGTTACCAATGGTACTATGTAGGTAACATAATTCCCAACAATCCTCCCTTAAACATGAACGTTGAACTCTTTTAACTTCATGTTTCTTCAGATTTATCTTTTTAAGTTCATAGAGGATGTATCCAAACACTTTATCATTTCTTGATCTTTTAAACATTGTCCATCTTCAGCAGCAACTTTATCTTTTCAGCAACACAGCAACATCTTTTCAGCAACAATCCAATCTAAGTTGGCTTTGTAAGTTTTTGGCAAACTCCAGCCATAAACGGATTTGAAGTTCCTTCGACTAGTAGTGGTTTGCTCCTGGGATAGTTAACTTCTTTATTTCTACCAATATGGTGAGTTTAATTACAATACAGTTTGTGGTAAACATAACCATCAACGGAATTGATTTGTCTTTACCAAATACTCGTTTGCTTTTACGACTAGCCAATGCTTCAATGCCATAACATGTGTGCATTGATAAACCATATAGTTTTTAGCAAAACTATCAGATATCAACGATTAGAATTAGTCTTTACATGAACTGTTTGACTTGGAACCTAGCCAACTCTTTACCATTTGAAGCAAGGTGTGTTGAAAACCCTACAATTTTTGGTAAACATTTGTCAACCATAAAAGATTTGGAGAAGTCTATATCTAAGCCGTTTGCTTATGGACTAGCCAGTTCTTATGCCTATTAAGCATGGTGAACTGATGACCATTTGTTGTGTGGTGGTTAGCCAATACTCAAACCCTTCTCAATTCCATTCACAGCATCATTTCCATCCTATCTGTGTTTAAGAAACCTTATTAAATCAAGAGAAACATAACTTTCTCTTTTCAACTTCCAACCAAGGATTCAAGCATCCTTTGCATAAATCTTTGGAGAGTAGGATAATCTTCTTTCAACCAACAATTTGAATAAACTATACCATCCTAATTCCAGTATGCAGAACCACAAGATTCCATACAACTCCTTGTGACAATCTACTACTTTTGTTGATCCACTCCAGAAGTCACTTAGTTCATTCGCTTCTGTTGATTGATTCCCATCATTATCTTCAAGTTCCCAAAGAATCAATAAAAAATCATCTAATGTAACTTTCTGAGAACTGCTCCTCATCAGTATACAAATGAAATAGAATCTTGCCTATCAAAGATATGAAGTACACTCCTATGAGAAGTTGAATGCTGAAATTCCAGTTTTCCATTCTTTGATAGGATACTTCCTGTCAAGTATTTCATAATCCACTTCTTTTTCCTCATCTGGAGCTATTGTTAAATGTAATCTCAGCTCATCATTCTCTTTCTCACTATCATCTTCAGAAGTGTTTTGTATGAATCTTCTTTTTCTTGACTTCATCTTTTTCCTAGTACCAAGTTTTCTCTTTCTGGTACTTTCTTCTTCTTTATTTTCCTCCTTGACTTCTTCTTTACTCTCCTCCTTGACCATTTCATTCTTAGAGGAATCAATTCCTTTTTCATTCATCCTTTTGATCAATCTTTCATCTTCAGCAGACCCAATAGAAATGAAATCTTCATCTGACCTCTTTATCTTTTCATACAGAGCTTGTATTTCCTCAAACTTCTTGGTTTTCAATTCAGAATGCTTGAAGTTTCCTACATGCTTCAAGTAGGTCATCATTTGATTTCTCAGTTGATTCTTGGTAGGTGGTCTGTTCCTGATAGCTTCTGATCTTTGTTGAGCAAGGAATTTTCTTTGAGCAACAATAGTGTCATGAAGGAACTTTGCTCTTTCTTCTATTGTAAATTGCTCTCTTTCTTCTTCTTGAAGCTTCTCAGCAAGAAGTCTATCTGCCTCAATTATTGCCTTTATATCATCATAATTTCTTATAAGAGCTTCATTGATAGCTTTTTCTTCAGCTATTCTGTTTCTTTCTTCTTCACCTTCCCACTCTTCTTGTATTTTCCTAGCCATCTCTTCATCACTTTTAAGCTATTTAAACTTCTTCTCAGCTTCAGGAATACCATCAGATTCACTTTCAGATTCATCCTCCTCTTCTATTTTCTTCTTTCCTTTGTCTTTTGGATCAATTTTTGGAAGAGGCTTTAATGTCAGAAGTGATCTTGTAGAGGTAGGCCTAGGTCTGTCAGTTTCTTCAATATCCTTCAACTCTACACCTTTCTCCTTCTCTCTAGAAACTGCTTTGGCTTGACTCATGTTGAAAATAACCTTAGCTATTGTTTCATCATCTCCAAATATTGTAGAAGTAGGTGTTTGAGTAGCACTTCCTTCTTCAGTATGATCTTCAGTACCTTTTCTTTGCTCATCAGTACTTTCAATTTTCTCATCGGTACCCTCAATTTGCTCTTCAGTACCTTCAATGTGCTCTTCAGTACCTTCTAAGTTCTCTTCAGTACCTTTCTTATGCTCTTCAGTACCTTCAATGTGCTCTTCAGTACCTTCTAAGTTCTCTTCAGTTCCTTCATTTGTCTCTTCATCACCTTCATTTTGCTCTTCAGTACCTTCATTTGTCTTGTCAGTACTAACTTTGTATCCATCAGTACTAACTATTGGTCTGTCAGTACTAACTTTCTCATTGTCGGTACTAACTACCTCCTTTTGTCCTCCCTTCATTCTAAGCATTCTCTGTTTCCATATGATCAACTGTATCTACAGGAACTTCATCAAACAGAGGATCTTTTTGAACTGATAATTCACCTTTAGCAAACTTCCTCCCTTGTTTGGATACAGACTCTTTGTGCACCCTATGTTTCTTTGAGAAGCTCTAGCTTGGGAATCTTTGCTTCAATGAGACACTTTTCAGCCATGCTCTATGATGTTTGATAACAGGTTTGGCTTGCTTCTTGAGCTTTATGATCTGAGCCTTCAAGTGTTGTATTTCCTTGGCTTGATTTGAAACCTGTGCACATAAAGAGAGACAAAGATCATAGACACTTTGGAGAGTCATATCACCCTCATTCCCTGAAAGGGATTTATCACTGGATGAATGACCTCCAAGATTCTCACCAGAAGTTTCTGGGATAGAATCAGGAATAGTAGTAGTGGGTGAAGGTCTTGGGGATGGGTTAGGCTGATGCTCAATAGGTACCTCACTAGTTTGAGCAGGTGATGAGTCAGTCTGTGGCTCATTGGGTACTTCACTAGTGGGAGCAGGAGAGGGTGTAGGTAGTGCTTCAGATGGTCTTTCTGAAGAAGCACCCTCATCCTGAGTTGGTTGTACCAACATAGTAGCAAACAAAGGGGTTACTTTCCCTGAGAAATGCTTACCCTTCTTAACCATGAAAGAAAAGACTTTACTAGTTAAAGTATTTACAGGAAAATGATCTAAAGGTACAGACACATTAGCTAGTTGTTTATCTAAAAAGATAGAAATAAAACGTGGGTACATTACAAACTTTTTCTTAGCATCTAAATGTCTAAGCATACCATCAAAAATTAATTTAGAAAAATTATACTTCTGATTAGATGTTAAGCAGATGACAGCAGTGGCAATGTTAGTAGGAATTTGATCCCAAGAGGTACTTTTGGAACTAAGACAATGATTAATTGTATGAAATAAAAACCTCCATTGGGGTGAAAACAAAGCTTTATTAAATGTTAACACTGTTAAATCCCCCTCATACCCCATTAGCTGTATAGCATCAAATATAGCCTGATTAGGTAATGAGTCTATCCCATCAGCATCATCAAAAAGAAGATCACTTCTTATTGATGCCTCAGAGATAGACACAGACTTGCCAGCTACTTTGGCAGTAATGTGCCTAACATTGTTGATTGTTTTGGACTTAGCAGACGTCCAAAACTGTTCAACAAATGTAGTAGATACAACAGGACTTACAGTGAGAGCATGATGAATGGAACTTCGCTTGAGAAAATCAATGATCTCGTGAAACTCTGCATTCCCTTCAGACTTCTCCAAATATGCGACCATGTTATGCTTCGGACATGAATCAAGAACAGCCATTGTACTTGAAAGAGAGATCGTCGTTAAGAGAGATATTAGGGCTTGTAAATGCGAATGTATTTTAGAGAGAGAATGCGTAAGGAACTGCGCAATTGAGATGGGTTTATATAGGTTTAGGAGACCTAATTTCAAGAAAACCGTTTCAATTTACACTTTGTACCCTTGGCGGTATTTTTCTTTAACGTCTCTAAAGCGGTACAAACTTTGCCCAGCGGTACTAACTTTGCACTGGCGGTACTAACTTTGTCCAACCAAAGAATGAACAATGTAGGTATCAGGAGTGCTTCAGTACCATCAATAACTCTTCTCAATGACTCTCTAAACTCTATCAAACCTCTGGAAATGCATCACCTATGGTTAACATGTTTCTTTATACAAACTATACAACACAGCATATTGCCTCCCTTTAACCAATGCAGCTTATGGATTTATCATCCCAATAGTAACAACCAAGAACTAAAACCTGCTAACATCAAATGCCTTGGTGAGTAAATCAGCTACATTGTCATCAGTGTGGATTTTAAGCACCTGAATGAGTTTCTTTTCATAAGCATCTCTTATGAAATGGTGCCATAAAAGCAATGTGCTTATTTTGAATAATATAACTGGATCTTACAATGCAATGGGTGCTTTCATAATCAATGTAGATCCCTTTTATGTTCATGAGGATTGAACCCATAGTCTAAACAATTGTGATTTTGAATCCACAAGACTTGCCCACAGCAGCTTGCAGCAGCAACATATTCTGCTTCGTAGTAGAAGTAGCCACAATTGTCTGCTTCTTGCATTGCCAAGAAATGAGTCTCCTGCCAAGAAATTGACAACCTCCTGTTGTGATATTCCTGTTCAAGATTTTGCTCTAGCATAGGTCACTATCTGAGTAGGATCCAGGTCAAATTGAAAAAAATAGAAAAAAAAAAAACATAGAGAAGACACTCTAGGATACCAAAGACCCAAGTTGTGGGTTTGCCTTTAGGTACCTAAAAAGTCTCTTGACAAGCACTTAGAAGGAAGTCATTGGAGTTGACCTGAAACCTAGAACAAGCACAGATTGCAAACATAATATCAGGCCTAGAAGCAGTCAAGTACATTAAAGAACCAATCATGGACCTATAAAGATGGGCATCCACATCACTGGCTTCCTTATCTTTGACTAAAGGCTTCTGAGTCTCAATAGGTGTACTAGCAGTCTTAACATTAACAAAGTCAAACTTCTTCAGGATTTCTGCAACATATTTATCCTGACTTATAAAAATACCATCTGCTTTCTGTTTGACTTGTAATCCAAGAAAGAAAGTGAGCTCTCCTATAGAACTCATCTGAAATCTACTCTTCATTAATGCCTCAAATTCATCACACCAAGATTTCTTTGTAGATCCAAAGATGATATCATCCACATAAACTTAAACTAGTATGATATCATGTTTGTCCTTTTTTATGAAGAGAGTTTTATCGATGGTTCCTCTTCTGTATCCATTCTTCAACAAGAAAGTCGATAAAGTAGCATACCAGGCTCTAGGAGCTTGATGTAACCCATAGAGAGCTTTTACCACTTTGTAGACCTTCTGGGATATTTAGGATCTAGAAAACCTGATGGTTGAGACACATATACCTCCTCATTAATTTTGCCATAAAGGAAGACACTTTTCACATCCATTTGATAGACTATGAAACCCATGTAAGAGGCAAAGGCTAAAAAGATCTTGATGGCTTCAATCCTGGCCACAGGAGCAAAAACCTCATCATAGTCTATACCTTCCTCTTGCCTATGTCCCTGAGCAACTAACCTTGCTTTATTTCTGACAACAACTCCTCTCTCATCCTTCTTATTTTGATAAACCTACTTTGTGCCAATAGCCTTCTTCCCATAAGGCAAATTGACAAGTATCCAAACTTTCTGTATCTTGAACTGCAGCAATTTTTCTTTCATAGCATCAACCCAACTTTCATCTTCAAGTGCTTCTGAAATCTTCTTGGGTTCATTTTGAGATAGGAAACAAGCAAATAAGCAATGCTGGAAGTCCTTATGATTATTTCTCCTTTGCTTTTGAACATAGCAAACAAAAGCATGGGCTCCAGAACTTTTATTCACTTTGCTTCTTGTTTGAACTGCTGAGGTTGGATCTCCAAGAATAAGAGCTGAAGGATAAGAAGAGATAATCCTTGATGTGGGAATAGGAGTAACATTCACAACAGTTTCCAAATTTGTGAAATCATCCACTGTACCCTCATCATCATAGGATGACTTAGTAAAAATACCATCAGTAGAATTTTGATAAATGTCCTCAAGTGGAGGTATTTCTGAATCATCTTGTTCAGGATTTGTTGGATCAGAAAGATATAATCCCTCATTAGGACTGGCAGTACTAACTGGTATGCTAACAGTATTAACTAGGTTAGTACTGCTAGCTTTAGCTGGTGTGCTAACAGTACTAAAAATGTTAGTACTGCTAGTCTTAGCAGCTCCTTCTTGTATAACCAAGTTCTCAGTTTCTTGTGCAAACTCCTTCCTGAGAGCTTCAGCTTCCTCATTAGCCTCCATTTCTTGCCTCTTAATTCTTTCAAGTTCATCCATAAAGACTTGTTCTTCCTCTCTTGGACCTTCTCTCTTTTCATCTGTCTTTAAATCAGGAGTGATTGTTGAAGAATAAGAAGGCCATATTGGCAGTACAAAGCAGTCTTGAGCAGATTCATCCTCTTTTTCAGAATCCCCTGCATCAATAATGTCTTCTGTACCTGCATTTTGGTTAGCTTCTTGTTGACCTGCATGAAGGTTAGCTTGATTCTCTGATCTAACAGGATGATAATTCATAGAATCCGTTAAATAATCAAGATCAAAAAGCCAAGTTGGTCCTTTCCCGCAACATTTTGGTTTGTTTTCTAAGAAGGTGATGTGGCAGGTTTTCTCAACTCTTTTGGTTCTAATAATATGTATATCTAAAAGCCTTATTTTGTAGGAGAATACCCCAACTAAAAAACCCTTATTGATTTTTCAGCAAACTTCCCCAGGTGGTCAATGGTATTCAAAGATGGTTACATGGCACCCAAAAGGTCTTATTATAACTTATAATTGTATTTTTACCAGTTAAAAGTTCATAAGGTGTTTATTTTGAGGCTTGGTACTAATACCCTATTTAGAACATAAACAAGCTAGTACTAACTGCTTCAGCCCAAAAGTGTTAGGTAAAAATGAATCTTGCAAGCATGGTCCTAGCAGCCTCAATAAGGGTCCTGTTCTTTCTTTCAGCAACTCCATTTTGTTGTGGAGTTCTGGCATTACTATATTCCCTCTTGATCCCTTTTGACCCACAGAATTCAATAACATCCTTGTTCTTAAATTCTGTACCATTATCACATCTAATAGTTTTAACTTTTTGATTCAATTGGTTCTCAATTTGTCTTACAAAGTCCTTAAGGATTCCACTAGTTTCATCCTTAGTTCTTAAGAAAAACACCCAACTAAACCTGCTAAAATCATCAGTGATAACTAGGCAATAGGTCTTATGGTTTAAGCTCCTTACAGATGTAGGTCCAAACAAATCCATATGAAGAAGTTGTAAAGAGTGGCTAATAGAACTTACTGATTTGGCCTTACAGGAGGCTTTGTGTTGCTTTCCTTTCTGACAAGCAACACAAGTGTGGTCATTTTGAAAAATCTTTGAAGGTAAACCTCTTACAAGGTTTCCCTTTACAAGTTTGTTTAAGTTTTTGAAATTAACATGACCCAACCTCCTATGCCATTTGTTGATTACCCCCCCCCCCCTTCTGTTGTGCCTTTGCAATTAAACAAGCCAATCCTCTTGAAGGAACAATGTTCTCTAAGTTGAAACTATACATGTTATTTTGTTTGGGGATTTTAAGTAATACTTGATTTTCATCAGGTAACTTAAATTCAGGAGACAAAACAAGACATTCAGAGTCAGTAAATAGAACCTTGTTCTTCTTGTCATACATTTGTGACACAGAAAAGAGATTGAAATGCTAAAGTTCTTTCATAAAGCACACATCCTCAAAATCTAACTTACCAGTTTTTATTTTACCTTTACCAGTGATGTAACCTTTACTACATCCAAAAGCAAGGGCCACCATTAAAGTCTTGAAATTCAGTAAGGTAGGCCTTGTTTCCAGTCATGTGCCTGGAACATCCACTATCAACTATTCCTTTATTCTTTAAACTTCTATGTGGACAATCATGCACATCAAAATGAAAGAGATTAGATTCTCTTAGGGACCCAAGCCTGTTTGGGCTTGAGTCTGCCTAGTGGATCTTTGAAAGTGTAACAGTTTCTAAGACTGGATCCACCATTTTGTATTTTGAGTCATTTGCCAGTTGTTCTTTGTGGTCTCCAATTACAACCTGCTAAGGGCTTAACAGCAGTTTCCCTTTTTCCCCCAACAGTACTAACAGCATTTACCTTAGCAGTATTAACCTTTTGGTTTGAAAAAATTTTACTAAGTACTGTTGTCCTTTTAAAAGGCCTTGAAGATGGTGAATGAGTGTTCTAAAAAACATTTGCTGGTCTAACTCTATTCACCATGGGCTTGACAGTATTAACTTTCATAGCAGTACTAGTTAGTATTGTCTGTCTATTAAAACTTTGCCTAGCAGTACTAACATTTTTAGTACCGCTAGCTCTAGCAGTACTAACTGGAATTTTACCAGTTCTAGTTAGTACTGCTGAAGGAACAAATTGGTTTTGTTTATTCACTCTTTGTACATTGTTCCAAGTTTCCCTTAGCTCCCTAGATTTTTTGTTCCATCCATTGTTTAATTTAGCTTTTCTAGCCATTCTCTTCTCATGGAAATCACAATCTCTTATTAAATGATTAAGACTTCCACATACAAAACATGCTCTTACAGTAAACCCATACCCCAACTCTTTCTTATCAACTTTAGGTTTTTGACTATGTGTGTACTGATTCTTAACAGTTTCCCTAGGAGTTTTTACTTGCTGGTTAGCAAAACTAGGTGTTTCTTGTTCTTTTGTTGGTATAGACACATACTCATCTTCACTATCTGATTCATACTCCTCAATGATAGGAGCATCAGACCAGACCTTAGGTTGACATTCTACATTAGATTCATTGACAACTGGTTCATTCACTAATTCAGAGGGTTCTGTACTAATGTTAGATTCACAGGTATCAAATTCACTTGTTTGGGATTCAGAATCACTAGGTTGAGTCTGTTTTGGACCATATGTAAATTGTGAGTAATCTACTTCAATGTCAGGTCCAGAGGGCATATAATTCCCTATCATGGGTGGGGGTACTTTTTGGGGGGGGGGCCCATTTTTTGGGGGGCATTCCTATAAGCTGTAACAAAACCTATCATACAAAGGCTGTTTTCTAACGACTCTCTTATTCATATAATAAACTCTGCAACACTTTATTTTCATAACTCAAAATACCATCATATCTGTGATCCCCATACCAACCCAAACTTATCAATTATCACTCATGTTGGGTATTTAGCAGTTTATATATTCTTAGAAGAGTTCTGCCATTTTTCTACTTTAGCACTATAAATCTTCTTTTTCTTTTTGAGTTTGCTAGCAATTTCTATGGTATGTTAGAACATCTGTTTGATCATCTAAAATTATCTTCATAAATTTTATCTTTTGGTCATACCAAAGTTGTCCTTGTGATGAGCAATAACTGTCTTCAACTTTCTTAAGACCTTGAGAGGGGGGGGGGGGGGGTGAATATGCCTTTGTTTCTATGCTTGCATCATAAGTTGTTCTCTTGAGCATCATACAGTTTTTTAAGGATTAGCATAAACTTTTACCCGTATTTGAAACAAGGAAATTACCTTTGTGTCTGAGTCTGAGCTATTGCAAGCCATCAAAGCATAGTCTTCATCTTTTTCTGAATGATTTGTCCAATCTACACATTCTCCATCAATTGTCACCAATGCTTTAGAGTCCTCCTTCTTTCCAGTTATGCTCCCATCCTTTGTTCCCGAATTCCATGCATCCCTCCTTCTATTGTCTTGATTTCCCTTGATTCTACACTCTCTAGCAAAATGCCCTATCTTGTGGCAATTGTAGCATTCAACTTTGGTTTTATCAAAGCCAACTAGTTCTTTTGCATCAAATTGTAGCTTTCTACCAGTCTTCTTGTAAAACTTTTTCATTCTCATTGAGATCATGGCCACTTGCCACTTCAAGTCCATTTCTTCGAGGTCATATTCATCAATCTGTTCCAAGTCCTTATGATCCAGTTGAGGGCAACTTGATTGATTAGCAAGTAATGAGTATGATGACGTTTGTTCATGCTGTGAGTTTTGACCAGAAGGATTGGGAATACAATAAGCGGTACTAACTCCATTAGTACTGTTGGTGTTCTCAGAGACAAATGCTACATTTTGCAGGCTAGAGGATGATGCAGTAGAGCCTTTTACATCACTCTCAAATACTCTTAGATTATTGTACAAATCATCAAAGCTTAGACTGTACACTCCTGGTTTAGTCCTCATTATTAAGGAAACTTGTGACCAGGCAGAAGGTAGAGATCTTAGGAATTTTTGATTTGCATCCTCTGTAGATACACCTACTCCATGAATTTCTAACTGACTCAGAAGACTTTGGAATCTATCATAGCCTTTGTGAAGCCCTTCAGTGTTGGATACAAAGAATCCTTCAAACTGTTGCTTCAAGATATACTTCTGCATCTTCTTGGATTCGTCATTTCTACCAACTCTAGATTTGATGGCATCCCACATTTCTTTTGCATCTGTCATCTTATGAAACTTAGCAAGATGATCTTCTGGTAGGGCCATAAGCAAGGTGGTCCTTGCTTTTCTCTCTCTTTCTCTGGCTACAATCTCTTCAGCAGTTCTAGGAGGCAAAACCTTAATTTGTCCTGATGTATCTGTAGTGATAGATACAGGACCATTCCCATTTTGTATAACCTCCCAGATTGGATAGTCTGTATGGGCCAAATAGTGCTCCATCTTCATAGCCCAGATATCATATTCTCCCTTTTTGAGAATAGGCAGCTTGATGGTTGAAACTGTATGAGGAGTTTGTTGGGTTGGTGTTTGTGATGATGGTGGAGGTGGTGGTGGTGGTGGAATTTCTTCTTGTGATGTAGATGGCATCATGTTTAGTTTAGGAATATGAGAGTTTGATTTGATTGTTTTTCTTATTCAGAGTTTCTCACAGGCTCTGATACCACTTGTGAGTCCCTAAATGAATAGATCTTTGTAGCCTATGAAGGATGATAGCCAAACTGTATAAATACAACTGACTATGTAGAAACACTGATTATGAATACTATATGTTGATGCGGAATCTCAACACAAGTACTAAGAAAAACAATGTATAACTAAATAACAACTTCTATTAATCTGCTTTGAACAATTACAGATTACTAACTATTTTAGATATGATATTGCTATGAGATATCTTGAGGACGTACCTAACTATGCTAAGAGAGATCCTTTTATAGACTAAGGATAAACTCTCACAAGCTTACAAATCGCTAACAGATAACACATATCTTTTCCTAGAATATCTCATGCATATCTCATAAACGGTACTAACTAATCGAACAGTACTTACATTTTGTATTGTCGGTACTAACTATAACTAACAGTACTAACTATTTGTACTGTCGGTACTAACTTACTAAAACATAAATCCTAACAACAATTGGTATCAAAGCGGGTGGCTCTTGATATCTAGGATCTACAAGGTTTATGAAGAAACTCTAAAAACCCTAATTTTCATGAAATTGATTTGTGGTAAAAGATTTATAGGGTTTTGAAGATTAATTGCTATGATGATGCTTATAATCGTCCTCTCTACCTGTTTAGGTATGCAATACGATTATCAAATGTTGTTATTATTCTTTTAAGGTTTCGCATGAATAGTTAGGGTTTCGAATAGATTGGTGAACCTGACGTGAAGAAAAGAGCAGGTTGTGAGACATCGTATAAGTTTCATGTTATGGGTTCGTGATTCAGATTGAAGATTGTTTGATTAATAGGGTTACGTCAAGACACAAGAAAGTTTGGTGATCATGGTGTAAAGAAAACCTAGGGTTTAACCTAGAGTTTTTGATCGTTTTTCTTATTGACATGAAACTAACAGAAGCTTTTCGTTTGTACTGCTCTTTTGGATTCGATCATAAGTTAGTACTGCTCGAATATTATTAATACTGCCAGCCTTCCAAGTTAATATTGTTGGTTAATTTTTAGTACTGCTTAGATCTATGGTTAATATTGCTCAATATATGTTTATACTGTTAAAGTTTATGTTTGTACTGCCTTTGTTGTCCGAGAAACGAGGGTTTGTACTACTAATGTTGTCCGAGATAAGTAGTTAATACTGCTAGGCTTGTCCGATATCGGACAGTACTTGGTTTTTGGATGGATTTGGATCTCGGGTTTGTTGTGGAAAGTATTGTGAAGACATTTGATGCAATGGCTTTTTAATCAATTATGTGACAAGGGTACCCTTTTGTGATGTAGATCGCCAAGGTGAGGCAATGGTACAAACAATGACTACAAGTAGATCGCCGACTGAGGCAACAGTCACATAAGAGAGGATGATGTTATTGCACTTAGATGTTTTTCATTAATAATTACTATTTGAAGCCAACTAAGTTCATGATTTAAGAGATGGTAAACATGTTAAGGGGAAGCTTATTGTTTATTTACCATCTACATGCGACTCCCTATTTAATTATGACTCATAAAGGGGAAGTGTAGCAGGGATCAGGGAAGTTCTTCATTTATATTAGACTTCAGGGGAAGCTTAAGCTTATTGGTTTTGTCATTATCAACTAGGGGAAGATTGTTGGGATTTATATTTGAGTTGATAAGACAAAACATGTGAAAGATGAAGGACCTACAAGACAAAGGAGGAAAGCTTTAAATACATGATAAGATTTCAGAAGATCTCCTTAAAGAGAAGAAGATATCAGAAGATAATGTTTATTGATATTAGAAGATAATGTTTATTGTTTAAAAGATATTAAATGTTTTATACTTATCTTCTAGGTTAAGACTTGTAAACCCTCTATATAAAGGGTATTAGTCTTTTAGGTTTTATCATCCATCATAGTTAGATCTCTCTAATGAGAGTCTAATAGTTAACTTATTAGTAGTTAGTTATCTAAATAGTTCATAGTCGACTGATTAAAGTCGAATAGTATATTGTTTATGAATAAAAACCTTGTTCATAACATTATTGTTCTCATTTGTTATTCCGCTGCGTGATCAAAGTTATGATATCCTAGATGGGCAAAACGATCTATAAAGCCTACAATTAGATTTTAACAGTTGCTTGGCTGCGTAGGTTCCATTTATTTGATTTACCAACAACTAAGAGTTTACGAAAATCGCCAAGCTTATGATTTCCATCTCATGTGCTATTCGCAACCCGACTAATAGTGCTTTGTACTCTGCTACATTGTTAGTTGTTTCAAATTCGAATCGTAGAGCATAAGTATACTCTTTACCCTCGGGATCTATCAGCATCAGTCCTGCGCCTAAACCGTCAGAGCTTGGGCTCCATTAGTATAGAGTTTCCATTCGCAGCTTAGCCTTGTTTTCTCTGACTTTGTGTCCATCTTTCCTCCTGCTTCCTTTCTGTTATATTCAAGGGTACTTTGATTAAAAAAACTTTTGGCATTTCTTTGATTTCATCACCCCTTTTCTAGAACATGATGTCATGCTCTCCTAACTCGATTGTCCATTTAGCTACTCATCTTGATTTTTAGGTTTTGTGAGTGTCTGTTTGATAGGAGAATCGGTTAGGACTGTTACTGTATGTGCCTGAAAATATCTTTGCAGCCTTCTTGTTGCATGTACCAATGCTAGTATGAGCTTTTCCAGTGTTGGGTTGTTGAGCGCAGCTCCCTGTAGAACTCTGCTTACGAATAAAGTTACGCTTATGCTCTATGTCAAAGCTGTGAGGTACATTATCAGAACCACTCCTTGTATTGGTGTTGTGAGCATTGGCAAGACCTCCACAAATTTCTTCATTTCTTAGAGTGCTACTTCTGCTTCTTGCGTCCATCGTATGTTCTTTTTATTTGTGTAGCTTTTGAGTGTTTTGAAGAAAGGAAGGGACCTTTCGGTGCCTCTTGATAGGAAACGGCTGAGGACTGCTAATTTTCCATTGAGGCTCTATATGTCCTTGAGTGTCTTTGGCTGTTCGGTATCAGTGATAGCTTTTACCTTCGAAGGGTTAGCTCGTATGTCTTGCTTGGTAATGAGATGTCCTAAAAACGGGCCCTTTTCGATGCCAAAAGAGCACTTCTTTGGGTTGAGCTTCATGTTGATTGATCAAAACCTTTCAAAAGTTTCCTTAATATCTGCCAACATATCTTTTTCGGAGGTGCTTTTGATCACCATATCATCGATATAGGCCTCAAGGTTTCTCTCGATTTGATCGTGGAAACTCTTGTCTACTAGTCTTTGGTATGTCGCTCCAGCGTTCTTTAAACCAAAAGGAATGTTTCGGTAACAGAAAACCCATTCTCCTACGAAGAAAGTTGTCTTATCTTCATCTCCTTCTGCCATTTGAATCTGATGATAACCCTTGTAGGCGTCTAAGTAACATTTTAGTCGGAACCCTGAGAGAGATTCTACCTTCCAATCGATTTTAGGTAGAGGGTAGTAGTCTTTGGGGCAGGCTTTGTTTATATCCATGAAATCAACATACATCCTCCACCCTTCATCACTTTTCTTCACCATGAATGGGTTGGCTACCCATGTATGATGCTTGATTTTCCATGATATTCCTACCTTCGTTAGCTCCTCCACTTCTTTACAAGCTGTCGTGCTGCAGATCAGGACCTAGACCTTGTCTTTTTTGCTTGACTGGCTTGATGTGGCTGTATTCATTCAACTTGTGTTCCATTTTGAAAGGTTTTCCCTCAACCATAATGGTTCTAGGAATCCTCGTCATATCAGCATGGGTATATCCAAAGACATCTGCATTGGACCTCAAAAGGTCTCGCAGCCTTTCTTTGAAGTGTTCCGATAACTACTTTTCGATAGTGATTGTTTGCTCTGGATATCTGTCATTGATGACTACCTTTTCTTCTGCCTTAGTGCAGCTGAGAACCCCTTTTGTGCTTGCTAGGGGTGTTTCTTTGACCTTCCTCATTCCTTCTTTTATCTTGTCAGATTTGTGTGTTGAGAACACAGTTCCGATTCCTTTGGCAGTGTGGAATTTGATGGCTCCGTAGATGGTGGAAACCACGATTCCCATTTTCTGCATTAATGTCCTTCGTAGTAACATATTATACGGTGAATCAGACCTTACAATGACAAAGTTGGGGGGTTTCCCTTCTTACGAGAGGGGCGTCACCTTTCATGATTTCTAGAGGAATCTCTCTACTAGACCAGGATTTTTCTATTGAAACCCCGATTAGAGGGACTCTCGAGTCCATCTTGAATGCTTTGATTGAAGGGTTTAATTTCATGAAGCAATTCACGTAGATGACCTCGCATGATCTTTCACTATCCAATGGCACCCGACCTACCTCTCTTCCAAAGATCTTAGCTTTTATTATGACTGGTGCCGAGGAATTACTGCCTCTTATTATTGAAGGAAACATGATTTCCCTGCCTCTGGAGATGAAGTCTTCTAATGCATTATCCCTTGTATGGGACTCCCCTTGCCTCATCATGTGTATAGGTTCTTTGGTAGGCGTAGTGCCTTTGTCTTTCTTCCCCTTTACTCGTTGGTTTTCGGAGGCTTTTGCTCTTTCTTTCTTTATTCCTTTCACAAAGTGGTGTTGGGAATAAAATGATACTTAATTGTTACTACTGCTGGTTCAAGTTACAACTGCTAGTTGTGGTTACTGCTGCTGCTTAAGATCAAATAAAATATTCTAAGTGATTACTACTGCTAAAGTAAAGATACTACTGCTAGTGTAAAAGTTAAGATTGTTAGAATATTACTACTGCTGTTATAAACTTTGTTACTATTTAGTGTTTTGTTAGTACTGCTTATGTGAAAAGAATGAGATATTTTAGGAAAATATATGATAGAATAGAAACGTATTGTAAGCCCATTAGGGTTCCTTGGTGTATAAAAGGAGAACCTAGGGTATGTAGTTTGATATCTTATTTTACACAGTCATATATAGCTTCAAGGTTTTGTATAACCCTAACACTATCAGAGGGTTCGTATTAATATATGAGGCCTTAAGTTTGGCTCATTATACAATCTTGTTTGTCACAAAATACAAGATTTAAAAGCTCAATTGCAAGACAAGAACATTGCCATAAGTGAGTTAAAGAAACTCATTGAGAAATGCAAAGGCAAATATGTGGAAACTAAATTTGATAAACCATCTGTTGTTCGACAACCAAATGCTCAAAGGATTCCAAAACCATCAATTTTAGGCAAACCAACTCCTTTTTTTAGACTCTCTTGAGAGGAAAAGTTTTCAAAGACAAAGTCGGTTCCCAAAACTAATGTGTCAGAGAGTTTATCAAAACCAGTCACTACATAAATTTTACCTCAAACAACAAGACAAGCTATAAGAAACATAAATGTGATTAAAACAGGCATGTATCAAATTGATACTAGGACAACACAAACTAGAGCACCACAGTTGTCTCAGACTTCTAGGAATACTAATCCTCGCGTATCTACCTGTACAGGAGTAATTCACAAAACTAATGTTAGCAGACCACCGCTTAGAAGCACTCAATGAAAGATAAGGTCATTCCAAACAATAGTCAAGTGAAGTTTAAGAAGACTGAAATAGAAGACCACCATAGGATTTCTAGTACTTCTAATAAAACAAAGTCTGTAACTGCGTGTAATGACAGTTTAAAATCCAGAACTTCGAATGTTAATGCTATTTGTGCTACTTGTGGAAAATGTATGTTCACTTTGAATCATGATGCTTGTCTTTCTAAATTTATCCATGACGTTAATGCTAGAACTAAGAAGCCTAAAGTAGTGCCTATTAGTACTAGAAAACCCAAAAGTCAAGCGAACAAATCTGTTGCAAAACCCCTTAAGAAAACAGTTGCATCAGAATCCACTATCCAGAAATCTAAGTGTTACTATATGATGCTTTATGAGAAAAAAAGTATGGCCTAGAAATGGTGGATAGCACAATAATGCCTATAACACCCCGTGTTTTAGGGTTATTTGCGACGTCAATAAATTCACTATGTATTTTTAGTATTGTACGCGTTTGCTTTTAATCGTAAAAGTTAAGTTAAATCGCGTAAGCTAAAAATTATCGTTCAATGTAAACGGGCATCAAACAATTAAATGTTTACATCAAGCAAGTGTTAAGTAATTATTTTGAGGATAATTATTAACTTTGTTCCTTTTATTTTTATTGGTTGCGTAAAGTGTTTACGTTTCGCGATAAAATACGTTTAGGCATTCCCGGAACCACTAAAACTTTTCTACGCTTCAACAAATACCCACGATTATACCAAATACTCAAAAAACTACATAAATACCTTATGTATATGCATATAGGGCCGTTTATGGTCATGAGAATGCAAGAAAATATCATAGAAAACATCACTCCTTATTTTTATGGGATGTTCTCAACTATTAGGGAATCAAGACCATTTTCCTTACTTGCTCTAATAGTAAATTAGACTAAGACTTCCTTAATACTCTCCTTTGTGTCTTTAACTAGTCCATGGTTATATGTATAGAGTGCAAGTAACAAAGAAACTCATACAGACTTATTTCCAAGGTGTAAATAAAAACAAATCCCTCCCTTTTCTTTCTTTGAAGGACACAGCAACAAACACCCCTTTTAAATAATACATAGCTTGATCTTCTAAGACCATACAAGTATTACTACATCATTCCTATGATAACCTAAGATGATTTGAAGGGTTGGTTAAGCATTAGCAAGATTTAAGCAAGTTATTGCAAGATTAGGGTTTTGTTTTGGATTAGGGTTTTATAATTGTAGAAGCTTGGGTTTTTCATCTAAACAAGTGTTTAGATCATATTTTCCATCATCCTACATCACATTAAGGTCATCTAAAATCCTTTATGAATTTACATTTATGATTTTATGAGTATATATGTTCTATGTAGCAAAAATCACCATTAAGATGCTTTTAAACATGTAAAACACATTTTTACTTGTGATTATGATTTTGTACACTTTTACTATGTTATGTTGTTAATAATATCATGTTATAATGGGATTATAAGTGTTGTACCATTATGGTTTATATATAAAAAGTGTATATATAAACTAGTTGTTATAAAAAGTTACTTATACATATCATGAGCAAATGAGTATGTGAACTAGTGATCTTGTTATCTTGGACAAAATATGGGATAATCATGGACTAGGGACTCTAGGTGTGTGAGACATGTGAAGTTGAGAGTTGTAATGGACTTGTAGCAAGATGATTAAGCTTAAAAGTACAAAATCAAGTTTAAAACATGTTTTTAACACAAACTTCAAAACTTTCTGTTTTAGTTCGAAAATAAAGGTATATATTTTATATTTTTATAAAATAGTGCGTCTCATGATGATTCCAAAAAGGTAAGAAACTCGAAAAACGGATTAACAACGAAAAAGATACGTAGTTTACGAGTTATACGTTAATTAAACGCGTTATAAAAGAGATTTTATAAAAACAAGTTATAAACCACTACTAATATATAAGGTTTATTATTTTCTCAAATCACACATATTTTTAGGATTTCAAAATGATAAGAATCATAATTTTTCAATTAATAACGAAGGAGTTATGAATTACGCGAGATTATATATTTAAATGTATAAAAATACTTTTATAAAACTATTTTTCTAAAATTTACTGTTCATATCAGATTTATACATTTTTAAAACATCATTAATATGATAGAAATTTTAATAACAAAGACGTGCTCGAAAGAATCTCTAAAAACGGAGCTATAACGAATAAAATACGACATTTACGGGTTTTATGACAACTAAAACTATAAAAATAACTTTATAACTGGTGTGAACAATAAAAAGGTACCGTTCACCAGAGGGGATGAAATACAAAAATGTCATATTTTGATACGTCGTCTTAATATGAAATGATAAAGGTATACTTATAAACGTTTAAACTTTATAAATATGATTTTACTAAAACGATTAGATGGTGATTGAGCTATATAGAATTGTATATGGTAGAAGTTACTCAAAGTGATTAGTACTTATACGACCTACGTTTAGTTAGGTCGCCTTCCATCATTTCCGTGACGTATTTTCTGTGATATACTTGATATATGCTCACTCAATGTGAGTTCATAGCCCCACGTTTTACATTTTACAAAGATTTATAAGTTTTGGGGTAAGAACATGCTTTGTTTTACAATTGGACGCAAATAACTTTTAAATACTTACTGTTTTGAATATTGTATACCGTGCAATACTTACTGTTTTGGATATTGTATACCATGCAATACTTACTGTTTTGAATATTGTATACCATGCAATACTTACTGTTTTAAATATTGTATACCATGCAATACATACTGTTTTGGATATTGTATACCATGCAATACACACTCTAAACAATTGCAGTCCTACACTCATACATTTTACAAACCTATGAATTCACCAACATTATTGTTAACATTTTAAAGCATGTTTTTTAGGGGATTAATAAGGCACGCGGTGCAAGGGATACATTGGTGGTCATGTTTTGGGATGTCATGCATTAAAGATTTGGTCGCATTACTTTTGTATAATTGTTATGGGCTAGAAATCTTGGTATTTTGAACAAGTGAAGCTTCAAGCTTTTGCAACAAATAATTTGCCAAATCCAATGTATCAGTTTTAAACGACTTTTAATGGTCGTTCTGTATATATCTTATGCTATGGTATTATGAAGTAACGCTCCCGAAAACATATTCCGCTGCGACCCATTTTTGGGGGTGTTACAATTTCCTTGATGAGAGGATACCTTTTCTCTACTAGCATGTTGAAGCATGTTAAAGTACCATCCAATAGCAATGAGTGAACTCCACAACTTTCATATAGCTTCCAACTAATTAGAGTCCATTCCTGTTGATCACTCCAAACTTCATCTTCAGCATTAGGTTCAAACATCATCTTGAGATCTCCCCACAGCAACAAATTGTAACCTTCTTGAGCTTTGTCTTCAAATCTTGTCATCACCAATTTGTACAAATCCATCAAGTATTGGTTTATAAACTTTTCAGCATACATAGATAATAGTTTTGTGATAATTCTAGTATTTCCTGTTGCTTGATTATCTTGTACATGTAGATCTTCCACCTCACTGCTCCCTAAGGTCTGTGACTCCCAATCAACTATAGGGTATTTGGTAGATAAAATCTCTGGATCCACAATCTCTTCTTCATCAATAACAACTTTTAACCACATTCTAAGTTCTTCCTTTTCTTGCTTGTAGTCTGTTGCTTCTTCTTCATCACTCTTTGCTGATTCTTGTTCCTCTGCAGTAAACTCTGTCTTTTGCCTTTTTGTACTGTCTTTATCAAGTTTGGCACCAATCCTTTTTCTTGCAATTGTTTTTCTCCTAACTCCACCAGCTGACTTTTCTTCACTTTTAAGCTTTTCTGATTTCTTTGCATCCTTTTCAAAACCCATAGGAACCAAATCATTTATCCACTTTTGTTCCTTTTCATATAATCTCTGCAGCTCTTCATAACTTTTTCCTTTTAGTTGACCATGTGTAAACCTACCCATATTCTTTAGAAAAGTCATCATCATATTCCTTAGCTGAGTTTTGGTGGGTGGTTTACTTCTAATTTATGCAGCCCTTTGAGCAACCCTAAATTTTCTTTGTGCTGCTATTGTTTTAACTAAGAACTATGCTCTTTCCTTAATAGTGAACTGCTCAGCAGTACTAATAGTTACACCAGCAGTAGTAACTGGTACACTAACAGTACTAACTCCATTTGTAGTAGCATGAACTGTTTCTTCTTGTGCATCTTGCATATCATCATGGAGCTCATCAAAATCACTTTCCTTGAACATTCTTGTTGTTTTGTCTTTGATCCTCCCCTGTTTGGATGCATCCTCCTCATCCAAATCATCATCTGAAGACTCAATTTGCCTGTATGTCCTCCTTCTGGGGTGAGAGATGCTTGAATTTCTTTGTCTTTCCAATTTCTTGACTCTTTGCTCCAATTTGAGGATCTCTACAGATTGAGCATCCTTTGCATTTTCCAAGTCAAGCACCTGTTTTAACAGTTTTATACATAAAGCCATTAATTCTTGTAGTTTCAGTCTACCCTCATCACTTCCAGGTGTGTAACCTCCTAGGAGAGGTGAATCATGGGGTGTAGGTGGTATAGATTCTGTCAATTCAAATGTATGTTCCATCTTTCCCTCCTCACTTCCAGATGTGTGACCTTTTGAGGGTGGTTCACTGGGTTGTTCAAGTACTCTCTCAGACCTAGTCTGAGCAAGAGTACCCCCCATGGTGTCTTGGCGCCTAGGACTGCCACCTGTATCTATTCCCTGAGGAATGTCTACATTAGGCATTGCCGTGGATTGGGTCTAAAAGATGTTATCACTATCCTAAGCAGCATCTAAGCTAGCATCAGTAGTGATAGCCCTTTCCACATTGTCACCCCGTCCTTATAGACAGCCTCATCTGCTCTAAGGGTTTGAGGCACACGAGTCTGAGGTAACTCAGTATCCTTTTGGGTTCTCTTATGTTTGAGAGTCTTTCTTTGTTTTCTTTGATATGTAGTAGGAGATGGAATTACTGGCTCAATTTGAGCATCATGAAAGACTATGTTAGAAACTATAGTGGAAGGTACTTCAGTTTAGGGTGATGCAGTGTAAACTGTTTCCGTTTGGATTGATGCAGTTTGGGATTCTAAAACAAAAGGTTGTGTGGTAGAGGGTGTGGGTTGGGATTCAAGGGGTATTTCTAAACCTTCACCCTCAGGTGCTTAGTTTTGCACCAACATAGTAGCAAAAAGTGGTGTTACTATCCCTAAAAAATTTACACTTTTCCTTGCCATGTTTGAGAAAACCTTTTTAGTATGGCAGGGGGTTACATAAGTATCATTTATAGGTTTAGGTTGATCTGGAATTTGATTATTCAAAAAGAGTTGTAAAAACCTTGGATACATCAAAAACTTCTTTGAATCCAAGTTCCTTAACATACCATCAAAAATTAATTTTTTGACCCTTTGCTAAACATATAACTGCTGAAGCCAAGTTAGTAGAAAACTCATTCTAGCCAGTTGATTTGGAACTTATGCAATGAAGGATGGTATGTGTTAGGAATTTCCATTGAGGTGAGAATGAACCCTTTTGAAAAGTAAGTTTTGTAGAAATCTGTTCATAACCCATCAATGCAAGGTTTTCAAAAATCTCAGCATTTGTAGGCAAGTTATACCATCCTATTTCATTAAGAGAAGACCATTCTCACTGATGATTTATGATATGACCATCCAGCTCTTGCCATCATCAATTACATGGATTGGCTTCACCAGAATTGTACTGTTTTGATAAAGTGCAGATGTTCCAAAAACTGTTCAATATAAGAATAGCATAGATAGTAGGGAATTACATTGAGAGCATATGAAATCGAACTGTAGAGAGGAAGTCCACTATCTGAGAAACTCGGAGTTCTCATCAGTCTTTTCCAAAACAAGCAACATAGTGTGTTGATTCGACAAACTTCAAATCGCCATTTAGTGATTGATTTATGAGATGGGTTTTGGGGTTTTTTTAAGTTCGTTTATGAGAGTATGAGGTGTTTTGACAAATTAATTGAGATATTATAAAGAGAAGAAAGCTTAAGAGTGTTATTGGACCGATTGAAAAAAAAGTAAATCTTTATCTTGAAGAAACCTTATAAATAAAGAAAAATCAAGAATTATCCAAATATAGACCCCTATAAGCTATTTTATTGGCGGAAATATCTCAACGGTTATATTTAATTAATGAAATTCTGTTATGCCTCGAACAGTAGTAACGGTAACAAACAACACTAAGTTAGGCTAGCAGTACTAAGTTTGTACTAACAGTACTAAATTTTGCACTTATAGTTTTTGGCAAACTACCAGCCATCAACGGATTTGAGAATTCTTTACCAGTTGTCGTTTGCCCTGGAATAGCCAATTCTTTCTTGTCTGTTAGACATGGTGAATTGATGACCATTTGTTATGTGGTATACAACCAACACTGAAAGGACATTCATGCTATCAAGTCACCATCATTCCACCAAATTATCCATATCCATGTATTAATCCCAAATAACCTTTAAGCTCTAAACCTGCAAAATGTTAGTTTCACATAAGAAACACAATCCAAAACATTTGCATATTTCTCATACTAACTGACATATTAAACGAATTATAAGTTAGGCATTACTTTGCAGAATGCTCATAATAACTGGCAGTACTAACATTTAAGCTTAGCAGTACTAAGTATCAGTTACCAGTATTAATCTAATTTTAACACTTTGAAGTTTTGTCACTCCATGCTAAGTAATCATGATGTATAATCTGCTGCAATTAGACACAGAGTTCCTTACATCCTTTCTTCAAACAAAACTTCTGGCATCTACATGTTTACAGCAGCACTAACTGAACCTAGCAGCACTAACTTTTGTACTAGTGGTACAAAGTTTTACCCAGTAGTAGTAACTAAGTCCAGCAGTATGCAGTAACTTGACATCATGGTTATACTTATAGACTTACTCAAACACAACTAACCTCCCCTGAATCCATGCATTAGGGATTAAGCATACCAATGCTTGCAATCAAGAACTGAAACCTAGTCACATCAAAGGCTTTAGTAAGAAGATCTGCAACATTGTAGTCTGTATGTATCTTGACCATTTCAATCAACTTTTTCTCATAGGAATCTCTTATGAAATGATGCCTAATCTCTATATGCTTGGTCTTGGAATGATAGACAGGATTTTTCACCACACAGATTGCACTTTCATTATCCACATGAATCTTGGTCTGCATAAATTATATCCATAATTAAGTAATTGATTTTGAAGCCAAAGAACTTGTCCACAACAGTTGGAAGCAAAATGTATTCTGCTTCAGTAGTTGAATTAGCCATAATTGTTTGTTTCTTGCACTGCCATGAGATTAGTCTGCAACCTAAGAACTGACAACCTCCTGTGGTATATTTCCTATCTAGACTTGCACTTGCATAATCACTGTCAGAATAAGCTATCAAATCCAAAGGTGAATCCTTAGGATATCAAAGGCCCAAAGTAGGTTAACCCTAAAGATATCTAAAGATTCTCTTCACTACATGCATATGAGAAGCTTTTGGTTGAACTTGAAATCTTAAGCATGCACACATAGCAAACATGACGTCTGGCCTGGAAGATGTTAAGTACATTAATGATCCAATTATGGACCTGTACAAGTGAACATCAACATCTGATCCTTCTGCATCTTTTAATAGAGGCTTGTGTGTCTCTATTGGAGTGCTTGCTGTCTTCACACTTGAGAAACCAAACTTCTTCAAGATTTCATAAACATATTTGTCCTGACTGAGAAATATGCCATCATTTCTCTGTTCAAGTTGCAGCCCTAAAAAGAAAGCGAGTTCCTCTATAGAGCTCATCTGAAATCTTTTATGCATTAGCTGCTCAAACTCAGTACTCAAAGACTTCTTTGTAGATCCAAAAATAATGTCATCTACATACACCTGAACAAGTAGAATGTCATTCTTGATCTTCTTTATAAATAAAGTCTTACCAATTGTCCCTCTTCTGAATCTATTTTCCAGTAAGTAAGTAGATAAGGTCTCATAAAAAGCTCTAGGAGCTTGATGAAGACCATATAGAGCTTTTTCCACTTTGTACACTTTATTTGGGAATTCAGGATCCACAAAACCAGGAGGTTGACTAACATATACCTCCTCTTCTATAGTACCATAAAGAAAGGCACTCTTCACATCCATCTGGTACACAGTGAAGTTCATAAATGATGCATAGGCAAAAAATAACCTGATTGCTTCAATCCTTGCAACAGGAGCAAAAACCTCATCATAATCTATGCCTTCTTCTTTTCTATGACTATGTGCTACCAGCCTGACTTTATTTCTCACAACTATCCCTCTTTGGTCTTTCTTGTTTCTAAAGACCCACTTGGTACCAATGGCCCTTTTACCATTAGGTAAATCCACCAGTGTCCAAACATTTAGTAGCTTGAACTGGAAAAGTTCTTCTTGCATAGCTTCTACCCAGCTTTCATCATCCCAAGCCTGAGTAACCTTCTTTGGTTCCATCTGAGAGAGAAAACAAGTAAATAGAAAATTTTGTAAATCTTTGTGTTTGGTTCTTATTTGCTTGTTTATAAAGGTGATCAATCCTGCTTCATTCTGCTTGAGCATTCTCCTTGTCTGTACTGCAGAGTCCACGTCTTTAAGGATTTGTTTTTTAGGATGATCCTTATTAATTCTGGTTGTGGGAATAGGACTGACATCCATGGTTGTTTCCAAGTTGTTGATATCAGCCTCTGCACCCACATCTTCATCGTCATATGCATTTCCAAATATTCTAGTATCTTGAAGATTTGCAGTATCCTCCAAATAAGGCATAAGAGGATCAAGAGGATAATCAGCATTGGAAGGAATAGTAGTATTAACAGGAGTAAATGTCCTGTAGGCATCTTTGTCTTATCCAAAGAAACTTTCAAACTCATTCCTTTGCTCTCTTGCCTTTCCTGGATC
The DNA here is from genome assembly GCA_026074375.1 of Tanacetum coccineum. Lineage (NCBI taxonomy): Eukaryota > Viridiplantae > Streptophyta > Magnoliopsida > Asterales > Asteraceae > Tanacetum > Tanacetum coccineum. The sequence continues at coordinate 123,336 of BQNB010002513.1, forward strand.
CTCAGAATTAAAAGATGAACTAACAGTATTAACTGGTGAACTAACATTATTAACACTTTTAGTACTGTTAGTGTTAGAAGCCTCCCCTGGACCATTTATGTCATCTTCTTTGGCAAGATCCTTAACTTCATTGTTCTTTCCAGCATCATCTTTGTGTGAGGACTCAGCTTCCTTAGTATTTAAAGAAACACATGAACTTGAATGCAGTAATAGTAATAGGATGTATTCTAGATTAGGCACTTTCTCTTTTCCACCTTGTCCTGCATCAGAATTAGTCTCTAAACCTGCATTACCATTAGTTCTATTTCATGCATTGACTGGTTGATAATTCATAGTATTTGTTAGAGAATCAATATCAAACAGCCATTCTGGTCCACTTCCTGCAATATTTAGTTTATTTTCAAGAAAATTTACATGCAGGTTCTCTTCTACATTCCTAGTTCTACTGTTAAATACTCTAAAAGCCTTGCTATTTATTGAGTAACCAACTAGGAATCCCTCATTATCATTTCCATCAAATTTGCCTAGGTGATCAATGTAACACCCCCAAAAATGTGTCACAGCAGAAATATGTCCGAGGGCGTTACTTCATAATACACATCGCTAGATACAAGAGAACGACCTCTAAATGTGTCATTTAAAAAGTAATCTTGATTTCCTTGAAATTGATATAACATTTGTCCCATAATTTGCATCACAATGAAAAGCTTGAAAG